>CATQJA010000772.1:0-192926 GCA_958295435.1 Mesorhabditis spiculigera
TGATAATGAAGTGAAAATAAGTCTTAAATCTCCAAAATCAGAAATTCCGACCTTATTAAAATTTTGGCTCAACCATTACCACGTTTAAAAACCCGAACAATTCAACTTACTCAAATTTCTAGCACACCCCACCTTTCCACACATTAATTAGGCCCATTCTCGAGTCCCGGAGGGTCGATTTCGTATGCAACGCGGACCACTGGAGTTCTTGGAATTCCTGGGGCTACACTGAATGTGGGGCCAACCCGAAATGTAGTGCGTGGTTTCAGTTCCGCCTTCCCGGGCCAAACAACCCAAATTATGCAAATTAGCTTTAGCGAAATCATTAGGGTAACTTAGCTCCTGACGCTAAATTTAATACATTTAAATTTAGGTCGGGAATTGGGTCGGGGAAAGAATAGGTCAAGTAAAAATAGCTGTCGAATTCAGGGGATTAGGGGTTACTTAAAAATCAAACTTAAACTTTTTTACTTTTTTGCCTACTTAGACCTACATAAACTTTTAATTAAAATTACATAGACCTATTTATAAAAATCCTAAGCTAATCTGCCTCAAAATTCCTTCAAAATAAATATAAATAGATATAAATCCCAGAATTGCAAACTTCAAAAATAAAAGTCCCTTTTCTCAAGACCCTCATCCGCTCCTGTCTCCACCCCGAATCACATTCCGAAGCCGCGGTACCGTACCGGGTCTCTCTCGACGTCATCGCCAGGTTCAGGAGGCGGCGGTGCTAGCCTGGGACCCGAGACAACCCACAACCATCTACCCAAAGTATCCGTGAAAATGGGCGTCGCTACTCGGCCGCCCCGCTCGCACACCCTGAATACTTTCACGATCTCGACAACGATCAGGACGAGGGCGAGCCACGAGAAAAATGCGGTCGCCGCGGAACGGCGGATCGCGGCGGCAGCTTTGACGTCGTTTCGCCTTGGGAGAGCATGGGCAGCATTGTCAGGTCAAGCGGAATATTTAGGAAAATAGATTCACTAGAATCATTGGGGTCGTAAAGAGACGTAGCTCGTACTGAACACTCGTATTGTCTGTCGGTCCGGGCGTCGGCAGAATTGTCAGGACAAGTAACGATCAATAAAACATAATTTTACCAGGGTTTCTAACGTGGGGGCGTAAAGAGGTGTAAGTCGTATTTGATCGTCCCTAAAACGGCAAAAACGTCAAAAACATGGAGTTTCATTGTCTGCCGAAGCGCTAATTCCTAAATGATCGCCGCTAGCATACTCGCCTCATCTTAAATCTAGCAAGACTATTCTCAAAAATTTTCACCGATCTCACTTTATTTTACTGGGATCTGATTTGGTTCCACTATTTATAACGCATTTTTTAAACTTGAATTAGGCCTTAAAAAATTTCTCAGCGTCCATTAAATTGTAACGATTGTATGCTAAATAGGAAAGTAGTTTTAAAACCAATTCACCCTCCATATCCTCATTTTTAAACCTAGAATCGGTCTATTTTGCCGAGCACCTCCAACTCTCATTCTCAACCTTTTGCACCTCGGGCTTTTGCTTATCCGGATACGTTGCAGCACCAGAAAATATTTGTTTCAATCCCCTCCCTCAAAAAAAAACAGCTCGGCCCCATTGTTCCGGAATCAAAACGCGTGGGTACGTTTTTTGAGCATTGGCCATTTTGTCCGGGGGTATTGTTATGGAGGGGATATTTTGGATGCGCTCAATCAGAGCCGGAGCAGGCGCTCAAAATTCACATAGGAAACGCCCACACGAGAGAGAGAGAGGGAGAGAGAGTGAGAGAGAGACGGAGATATCGCCTCCAATTCAATTCGATTCACCAGAATTGAGATTCTGTGACTCGGAATTTGAAAAACAATACCTTCCCACCGCCTGTCTGTCCACATTGCACAATTCTAAATCCAATATTCCGGCCGTTTCCGCTTCTTTTCTTCCATTTTGTGCACGCCACGTCTTCCAAGACCCCGATGCGTTTGTGGTAATTGGTTTTGAAGACCTCGTTTTGTGGTTTTGCCCCGGGGTTCCGCTAGCGTTTGTGCGTCATTTGGCTTACCCGGGATTTGGGGTGGCATGGTGGGGATTTTTGGAAAATGTAGATAGGGCAAAGAATAGTTCTTCAGAACGGAGATGTGCTCAAAAATTGAGAAAATTTTCTTCTAGCGTTTCAAAAATTCATAGAAATTTACGAGGTTAGAAAAATAATGGAAATACGTTTTACTGCTTTTTTTTTTTGAAGAAACAAGGCTTATCAAATAGCCTTATTTAATTCCCAAAATCAATAAATCTTTAGAATGCATAGGAGTTTCTCCACATTGTCGCCTTTTTTTGAAATTAAGCTTTTCTATGCAATGCTAAGTTTGTTGTTCTTTTTATGAAATAGCTGTCGAAATCCTGAATTCCGCTACACTACACTACGCTACAAATTACATTTGTCCCAACTTGCGGTAGGTCTAGTAGCCGCACTGCTTCAGTATTTTTACGATCCGCTCGTAACAACCCTCCGCGTAAACCGTAAATAGTATTCACGAAAATAACAACTCTACTAGTGACGCGTAGCGGGAATCTAAAAACCAATTTAACGTCTAATTTAGTGATTCTGCAGCATATTCCTAGGTGTATTGCCCTTGCTAATAACTAAATTGGAAAATGTCCTGGTTGCGCCCGGGTCACCCACCCGGAACGAGAATTTTTGATTTTTGAGCCGGGCTTCCGGGATTTTTGAGAGCATGTTTTTAGTAGTTCATGGGAAAATGAGGGAGCAGCAAAACTACACGATATTCTTTGCAAAATCGTCCAAAAATATTAAAAACTTATCTTTCCTGAAAACTAACCGCCCGTTCAGTTTTAGCAATGGAGTCTCCAACGACAAGAGGCCGATCGGTCGCGGCGGCGACAGCGGTGATGTTGATAAGTGGGTTCTTAATTTATGAATTTAAGATATACCAGCGAAAACTTGATTTTCCTGTATCTTCGGAAGCTAGCAAAACCTGAATTTATAAGTTTAATCGATATTTAAAAGACGCTTATAACCTGGGTGCCTTAAAATCCATCCTGAATCATAATCAGCAAAAAATAGAGAGTGTGAAATCCAGTGCTAATCCTGGTTTTTCTGGCGTCGCAAGCTCGAAAAGCCCGAAAAGTGTTCAAAGTTCCGGAAAAATTAGATCAATTATTATTTTTCTGATTTTTTAATTCTGATTTACCGGCAAGCAGACTCTTTTTATAAGTCTTGGTGTGTTTTTGCGTTAAGCATCACTTCCAAATTCCGTAGAACACCCCTTGCAGTACGAAACACACCTATGAACCCTGGTGTCAAACTTTAGTAGCAGCCCTAACATGTAGAGGTTGTCAGGTCACAAGCTCCAAACCGGCTGAAAATTGGTGGAAAAATCAAATAAAATACGGGGAACACGATGCGATAAAAATTATCTGCTAATGGGCACTTTTGTTTAATAAACTTTTCATTTTAAGTAAGAAAAATGAAGGTAAAATGGACTTTCAGCGGATTAACCGGGCTTTCCGTCTCGGAATAAATGTTTCGATCGAATTGCCACGGAAAGTATGACACTAGGTACCTTCCCACACCTGGAAAAAAATTTTATTTGAAAAAATTTTTCTCCGAAAATTGTGACGACCTATCGCATAGCTTTGGCCGCTAGGTGGGTTAGCAGCTGCCTAAAATAGTTAGTTCTGACCCCAGGTGTTTAAAATCAGAGCCCAAAGATTCCAGATTCCGATGATGACTGCTTCTTTACAATACCTGTACAAAAATTAATCTGTATAAACTATCCTGTCGATTTTCATGGAGTAGGAATAGGTAGGTAGGCCCTTTTTTGCAAAAACTTCCAAAATTTTGTAATTTATTTTTTTGTCGAGGCGGCCGCTACTGATTAATAGGACCGAAAACCATTATAAAAACTATTCTAGACGCGCTCCCTACAAAATAAAAGCAAAAACAGCAAAAAGCAAAAAAAAAATAAAAAATGTGGGAACCGAACCCGTGACCTTTCGACTATTATTCCCCGCACCCTACCTCTACACCACCGGGCCGACGGGCGGGGGCCCTTGGAGAGGCTTCAAGAGCTCGCGCCTGCGCGCCCCGGTTCTGGCCAGGCTCGCTGCGAATCTAGGTGGGTTTTCCATACAAAATCTTAAAATGAAAAGTTTATTAAACAAAAGTGCCCATTAGCAGATAATTTTTATCGCATCGTGTTCCCCGTATTTTATTCGATTTTTCCACCAATTTTCAGCCGGTTTGGAACTTGTGACCTGACAACCTCTACATGTAAGCCCATTATCGCCGCGTCAATTGGTCAGCCGTATAACTTTTTCCCGGTAGATCGGCGATATGAGAATGTTCTCGCGGCCAAATTATGTCTGCGCGCTGCACAAATTGGAAAATCGGGCGCTATGTCGGCTTTTGCAAAAATGGACTTGAACCGGGTCACGCGACGCTGACGTCAAGATCTGCGGGGTTTTTGCTGGGAGGGAGAAGCTTAAATTGCACCTGGGAAAATTAACAAGATTGTGATAGCTTAGTAAAGAAACAGAAAAACGTAAAGCGCATATTAATAATACATAAAACGTAATAAAGCTTCGGCATCGGCGAAAAGCCCTAAAAACATCATCTTCAGGCCCTCCTACGATACGATATACGCATGGTCACAGTCGTTTGAGAATTTGATGCGGAATAAATGTGAGTTGGGGTAAAAATTTGGCAATAAGGTACTATAGGATCCAAAAAATCGCAACAATTAAAAAATAACGGTTATTTTGGGAAATCAGTATTTTGCCTAAGATTGCGTAGGAGAGAACGAGGAGCAAGCTAGCAGAGATTATTTGTGCGACTTCATTACTGCACTAATGACTTGAATATTGCGGAAACTATCTTCAATGCCTAGATTCTTGGTTTTAAACAATATTTATATGATTTCATTTTTGTTTTTGTGTTTATTTACTCTTTTTCAGCCGGCCAGAAGCATTTTGCCGAATTCCTGAAAGGCGAATACTCCGACGAGAATATATTGTTTTGGCAGGCGTGCGAAGAGTTGAAACGGGAAAAGAATGCAGAGAAAATTGAGGAAAAAGTGGGTTTTTTACTTTTTTTTATAGCTTTATTTATTTTAATGCGAATTTTGTGTATTTTTAGGCTCGAATTATCTACGAGGATTTCATCTCGATCCTTTCCCCAAAAGAAGTTTCGCTCGATTCACGGGTCCGAGAAATTGTCAACAATAACATGGTATGTTCAGTTTTTTTCGAATGACTGTCCCTTTAATTTTAAAAACTAGATTTTTGCATTTTCGATCGATACTTGGCTTCAATTGTCCTTTAAAACAAATGTAAAACGGCTGCTATTCAGAACCAGAGATCCTGTACTTTTTCAACCCTTGAAAACCCGCCAAAATCCGGGTAATCGAATCAGAATTTTAAAAAATCGGGTGATTTGATTTCCGGATTTAAATTTGGAGAATTCCCTGTTGGATTTCTGGCCCGAATTGGTGCACTAATGATAGAGCAGACCTTTAAAACGTACTGTAGTTTGATGCCTAATCCTGCGTTTTAAAGTTTTTTAAACGATTCCATCATAAATGGATTTTTCAAAGTTATACGAATTTAATACGCTTTTTCAGGTCCGACCATCCGCACAAACGTTCGACGAGGCACAAAATCAAATTTTCACATTAATGCAACGAGACTCATATCCAAGGTGGGTCAAAACAAGCCCGAAGGTTCAATGCCCCAGCTTAAAAATGTATAGATCTTTTATTTTTATGCAAATTAGGGATCTGAACGCATGCCCATTGAGTTTGCCTGAAAAAATTATTCTGCTTATAATGACCCAATTATCCCCTTATAATGACCCAATTTTGAGTTTTTGGAAATGTTTTCCAGAATTCCCACTAATTTTCCGAGCTCCCCCGGCTACCGTATCCAGCTAGTGATTACCGTAGCCCGCCAATTAAAAGCGGCCCCCTCGCCAGGTCTCCGGGGACAACTTTCAATTTATTCCCAACCCCTCTATTTTCCCGAAAATTAAGCGGGGAATAAATGCAAAAAGCTTCGCCTTTTCGGCCTCAAAAATTAGCCTGCAAATTTCGGGGCAAACGGCTTATTCAGGGGGTTTTTTTTGATGAGCGGAATTTAGATTAGGAAAGATTTAGACAAAGAAGAGGCGCCGATTTCTGAAATTCTGAGGTGTATAATTTGGAATGTAACTCCGGTGTTTGTTGACGGTTGAGGGTAATAATTTTGAGCTTACCCTAATTGGAAAGGAATCTGAAAAATCGAGAATATGCGGGGTTAACTTTTGTTTGAAAATAAGGAAACCATGTTTTGCTATGATTTATATGATTACTATAATTCTTAGAATCTAACTTTAATTTGACGTTCAATTTTTAAAAGCATCTTATACTGAAAGATAACATTTGAACTTTCGTTGAGCCAGAAAAGCTTGAAAATTCTGAAGTTGTGGAGCTTGAGAGAGGAAAATCTGGAATCTGTTTTTGGAAGTGCGATTTTAATTAATTTAGCTTTTAGTACATCTGTTCATCTTTGTAAGGCGAGAAATAGGGAATGATTCAAACTCGAAAAAAGAACTGTTTAGCGAGCAGCCAGATAAAGCGAGATTTTAAAATAGCTAACCCGTCAGAGATCGCTTTTAAATAGTTTTCATCCTTAGAAAAATCAATGGTAATATGTTTACAATGCTTTATCTCATCTTTAAAGCAAAAAATTAATCAGCAACATGGTCCAATAGACTGAAAAACTCTTCAAAAACCGCAAAAATGTATTCTAAGCCCGGGATGCCGCTAGCACACCAGCTTGCTGCATACGTATAGCCTAGACCATGCTATTGCGTTTATATCCCACATCCGGAAAGGGGGAGTCCTTTTGGATGTTCAACTGAAACGCGTGTCGACACGGCCGGGGGTCGAACCCGGGTCTTGCGGGCCGGGGGCCTGCTCCACAGCCAATAGGCCAAGGTCAATGGGGAGAGGGGGTGAGGGAGGGTTTGTCGTCACAGGGGGCCGCCGGGCCTTGCGCAACCAGGACCGTTTATAAACTATATTTTGACCTAAATTTAACAGTTAAAATCAAACTTTCGATTTAATAATAATTACATACTTTTAAGGAACCGTTCTACTGCCAATTATACCTTCTTCTAAACCTTTTTTAAGCCCTGATTTCATGGAATTTCGACATAAACGCGAGATCGGTGTCAACTGCTGGGCTGGAAATCTTAATTTCACCTGAATTTTACATTTTTAAGAAGGCTTCTAATTTTAATAAAACTTAAATACCTTTGCCCTTGGTCCTTTCTTCGCTTCTAGCGTTTTTGGAGCTCATTATGCCGGGAATTTCGTGTTAAGGTAAAGTTCGGGCCCGCGATTACTTGAAAGGTGTATTTTTACTGTTTTCTATAATTTTAAAATTTGTATCTTGATTTAATAAACGTTAGATACCGTTTGGGAGCAATTTTCTTCTAAATTCCTATTTTCGGCGAGCTTTTTACGCCTTTTTTGGCCCAGATTTTTTCGAAATAAAGCAGTTTTTCGCATAGCTGCTTTTTTCGATTTGCTTTGTTCGTCTAAATTGACTTTTTCCGTTAAAAACCTTGCTGGACATATTCTTAAAGCCAGATTAATTTAGGTATGACGTAGTAACCAAATTGTGTTTTGACTATTGTTTTTATTCCAGCCACGTCAAACGTTGCCGGAAATTTGTAATCGGTCAGCTGATAGCGATAAGTTTTAATGAGGGCTATAATGTAAATGTCCAATCTCCAACGCCTCACTTTTGCAGAGCTGCAAAAATGAGGTCTTTGAGGCGTTCACCACTTTTGACAGCCTTCTAAATTAAGCTCTCAGCCTAACCATAAAAACTAGACATCAACAACGCGCTCCCGGCCACTAATATAGGCCTGTAATTTTCCCTTTGCTATCAGCCGGGGAAACATTTCCAATATGCCTTTCCCCCAAACAAAATAAATCAGCTGCCAGGGAATATGGTGGCGCTTGCGTCAGTCGGCTTGTGCGGGCAGGTGATCCTGGGAATTTTCAGGTGTTTTTAGGGGGAGTATGGTGGTGTAGTGGTGGGGAAAATATTATTACTCTGGAGATTGGGTGGAATCATATAACGTTGATGCCCAGGGGTCGACAAAAATTGCGTTTTAAAGGGGCTAGAAAGAGCCAAAATCGACCCCTCGATAGATCCGCCAGATCTCGAGAAATACGCTAGATTCCAAATGATACAGGATAGCGCGTGTGGTAAAGTATGATTTTCATAGGAATTCAAAATGACCGGAAAAGAGCCTTTACCTTCGATGATAACTGTCGAGACCTCGTCTTTTTTAGGGGAAACGTAGAAAAAGTTGGAGTCTACACCTAGCCGATTTAAAGGGTAAATTCTGTGCCTTTCTATCCCCTTTAAAGCTCTTCACAAGGCAAAAATCAGGTTCGGTGATTTTGGGATGATGCCAAAATGACAAGCCAAAGGTTTTAACCATCTTTAAAGAAACAAGGAAGTAAAGACGCGTTCTATTGGCTTTTGGCAAGATACCAAGCAAAATTAGCGACTTTTCAAACGCTTTTAAAGGGACTGAGCGGCAAAAATGGGTTTCTAAACGCCAACTTGACCTAATAATAAGCTGTCAAGGTTTAACACTTATCTTTAGGATGTTTTAAAGGTCCCCTGCAGCCAATTTTAATCGATCTTTTCCAGATTCCTCGCCTCACCGCTGTATCGGGGGATGTTGGGGAACCACGGGACGCTGGAAGAAGTATGACTGGCCGCCCTCGCTCGCCACCCCGTCATGCTAATCGACATTTGAATTTTTGCGTACTCATCAAGGAATCTGGTCTCATGGCCGGAATACATATTATCAGTCCGTCGTCTTCCTCCTCGTGTTCTCCCCCCAACTCGCTGGGCGCGGCCGTTCAACACCTCTTTGCGCTGTTTTGAGCTTTAATTTAAAAATATACTTGACAAATTTTATAAGTTTTTCTAAAGGCCTATATTCTAAGAGATTTAACTTATATGTTTCACCGATAAAATGAGCGATTTCAGCGGCGAAATTCGTCCCTTACATAAAAAATGTCTGAAAATTACCCGTTTTATGCAGTTTTTGAAACTTTACAAATAGCGGATCACAAAAACCTATATTTTAAGGTATGTTTTTCCTAATAAAATTTTCTAAGGCGCTCCCCTCCCCCTGGTGCGTTGTCCGACCGCCCCTGCACCCCCAGTGCCGTTGTGTCATCCCCCTCCTTGCCCAGCAACTTGCAGGCCCAAAATTCGATTTGAATCCTAAAAACCAAAAAATCCTATCGAAATTTGAATGGATTTTGGTGTCTGCAGCTTGGCGCGTGTGCGTGTGCGTTGATGCAAAACTTGTTTGTTTTATCATTTTTTTCTGAATTTCGTGTTGAATTTATATCTTGGAAAAGGTTGTTTTTGAGGGGTTTTTGTGAGTTTTTGGATGTCAATTTCAAAGCTTAGCGTTTAATGCGATTTGTATAATTATTTTAAGCTGAATCTTGAGTTTTAAATATATAAAAATTATAGAGAATGGAATGATTTGAACGAAAAATATAATTTTTCGAAAATTATGATCTAGTTTCTGGCCAATTCGAATTTTTTTAGTGAAAAAAGGAATTTACAGCACGTAAAATCGCAAAAATCTTTCAAAAACCACCAAATTCCAATATTAACCTCGTCTATGCACCCGTTATCAAGAAAAACTCCCCTTCAGAACCCAAGCGCCTTCCCATCTTTATCAAAATCCGGATTTTTATGCAAATTTCTTCTCCCTACCCTAATTTACATAATCCCGCTTTTTACGTATTTTTGCTCATCCACCCATTCCAGAATACACCCATGGACAGCACAAAAAAACTTGGATTTTCTATCATTTTCCACTCCCAAACTGCGAGCTTGCCGTAAAAATTAACCCCCACAAGATCTCCCACGCCGGCTTTGTAAATAGCTTAAATTAACTACAGTCTCAGTTTTATATCTTTAACTCATTAAATCCCGTTTTAAAGGGAGCGTGACAGCTCCCCGGATTTATGCTAATTTTGTTGTGATACTCTGCGAGACCAATTCTGGCATATCTAGCGCTGTGTGTGTCCTCGGTTTTCCCTCCAAAAATGTCCAGATTTTGCGTATTTTTATCGATATTTTCTGAAGGTATAAGATTGCATACTGTAGCCCGAAATGTGTAATCTGTACTTTGTGCCCCCGGTGCCTTTTCTCCCCCCCTCCCACTGAAAATACCCCTTGAAGCGCGAAAATCAAAAAAATGATCGGATTTTTTTGGAGTTCTGCGTTTTATTTAATCCCTTATATGAAAACAAGGTCTATATTATTTTTCGCTGATATTTGGTTTAGTTAGATTTTTCGGGATCGTATCACCCAAATTTGATTGATTTGCGTTGACCCCCCCACCCCACCCCCTCCGTGTGTTTCCCATACACTCTTCAATCCACATATGCTGATGAAAATAAATCGGTCTAAAAAATACTTATTTTGTTTGTATCGCATCAAAGCGTTTTTTGAATTTTGAACGAAAAAACCAGATACGGGAAAATCGTAGAAGGCATAAAACGGCACTTACAACTTAATAACCCCAAAAACCATAGGAATTCTGGCCAAATCCAGGTAATCCGCGACTTACCCTGCCTTAAATGATTTCCGAAGCCAAAAGCTGTTCTAATTTCGTACCTAAGGCGTACTTATCGTAATTGCAAGCGTTAATAGCTTTGGAAAATTATCGTAGCGGAAGAATCGAATTATCGTATAAGAACCCTTCTGTTTCCGATGGCGTTTTCAGAATTGCGAGAAAATACAAGTTTACAAAGTTAAGGCCGGTTTTATTGATTTTGGGGGTTCCTGAGGGCTAATTTGCATAATGCTAAAAATACAAATTTCCTCATTCTTGCCAGTTGCACTCGCCCGTATGGTCGGCAGAGGAGAAGCGTCCTAAGGACCCGAGTGATCGGAAAGTCAATATCATGCAAAAACCGCATCCCAGCGCTCAAGGCCCGCGAAGCGGGTTTTGGGCGCTGGTCCATAATACAAAACTGAACTTCTTCTAGCTATGTTGTTGTAAGTCACCTTTTTTTCTTCGTTTTGAATCACCCATAAAGTTTTATTCAGGATATTATACTCATAACACGTATTGATGTACATGAAGCTGGTATCGTGCCAAGTCGGTAAAGTATCGATAGCAACAACAGACCGCTCTTGTCGTCCAAAGTTGGAGGCAAAATTGGAAGGAGAGGGTAGAGATTATCAACGAAACAAGGAGGCCTAAAATCCATATTATGATTAGAATCTTCCTTTATCTGGAAAACCAATACTATACAATACCGAAATTTTTCGAACAATTTCCTGTTGCAAAAAACTCGCGAAAACTGCGAACTGGAATGCAACCAAAATGGCATCAGATTTTTCGAGAATTTTCGATCCCTTTAGCTCTATTCCTACACTACGTAACGCTCCAAACAACCCACGATACTGTCCCTGATCCCTCGGCGTTCCGATAAACATGTCAACGACGTAGCGACTCTCGCAAAGTGCACAGATTGCCAGCATAACCAAGATAATTGCGATGGCGAATGTGGCGATTATCTGGAAGGTAAATAGCATGGTTTTGCTAATAGCTCTCCCTAGGTTGTCATCTAAATAATTTTTTTCCAACCTGCAAAACGACGAACGGATACAATAGCTTTGCTTTTTGTTGCAGGATCCCGATGAAGAGGTAGAGGATCGTGATTATGATCAAGATCATGGGTAAGGCGGCCAGTTTGTAGTTTGGTTTCCGGTGCTCGGGGTCGTTTTTCTGAAATAACAAGTATTGACGTATTTCCATACGTGATAAGTTTTTGTAGAAAGTTAGAGTGTAGATGTTTTTGCCGTTGTTATAGTTTTAAAACAATCGAAGTTCAAAATATATGTAGTTCTGCTAAATCTATGGGTTTTTTTTTATCTGACGTAAGTAAGGATTTATAAAATTATTCATGAGTGTTAATAAAATTATTAAAATCGCAAATTTTGTTTTGAATGAATATAGAAACCTCGTAAATACTATAATTGCAATTGCCTACCTGTATGTTTTGCGACGATACCACGCAGTACATTAATGACATACAGACGCCGATGAGTGATAGTAGACCGATCAGGCAGGTTGCTATCTAAACTGGATTCGATAACCCAGCTCTCTTAGGTCCAAACTACAAAATACTACGTCGGAAAAACGTAAATTTAAAGAATTTATAAAAGTTGTTTATAAAAGGGTTGCTATTTATAAAAATATTACTATTTTTTTGGGATTTTTGTATTCTAATATATCTTAATTTACTTACCCGGACATGTAGCCACCCAAAGCAAGTCATGTAAGTCCGGTGGGCATGCTTGAAGCCGGGTACCCCACGGCAGATTCGTCTTCGCGAGGAAGCGTTCGAGATGAAGGAGCCTTGTTTGGATGAGCCCTTTGATAGAGGAATGTGTTGAGGCATGTTTCGTATCTAAAAAGGCTGTTATTTTAAAACAGTTCCGTGAAATGAAACTTAAATAAAATGAAAAATGAAAGTTGTATAGGGACAAAAAAAATTCAACGCGAATAGGCGTCACAACGATTTGGATTGCTGGGAGATTTTTTAACAATCGGTAGACACGGAATCGATGCCCGGAGTTTTTGTAGTCTCGAATTTGCAAAAAAAGTGAGCGTAATCGGCAAAAGTGTGCAACCGAAAACGACTATCTGAAGCTGAAAACCTTGGAAAGCTCTTTGCTTTGATTTCTTCATGAAATAAATAAGAGATGAAAATTAATCAACAATAAATACAAATACGATAAATAAAGCCGCAGATTTAAGCCTAAATCTGTTCGGTCAATGGACTCAAAAATCCTAACCGCCTTCCATGACTGCAAAAAGTCCGGAGATGAACTATAGCGGATTGCGTAAGTAGCGGCAAACTGGATCCGGAAATAGATTGATCAAAAGCAGACCAGCTTAAAAATTCATCAGTAGGAATTTCGTAATAATAAAAACCTTAAATAAAAATCTATAAAAAACCGACACGAGCCCCAGGCCGTCAATCTCATTACGTGGCGGTGGTGGTGCTGTGGAGGGGGAATTATTTGGCGGGCAGGACCCCCGCGGGTAGAAATGGCCGCGGAAAACGCTTGCCAATTGAGGATGGGCTAAAAAGTGCGCCTGGGTACTCTGCGAGACCTCCACCACACCACCCAGGAAATGACCCTCATCAATTTGTTTTTTTGTCGCCCCGGTGCGGTACTCGGTGTGTTTTTACGCAAGGTAAATGCGGGAATTGGGGGTGGTGATTGGTTTCTGAGGTGGCATAAATTACGGCGGGAGGTAATTTGATTACATAGGGATGTTGGACGCGATCTAAAAAGGACTGGCATCAAAAACTAACATACCGTAACCAATAAAGTCGAAATTTCCTAATACAGAGATTTGCGAATCCCGAAATTTCATAATTTCGACATTTCCGAGTGACGAAATTTCAGAATTTCGCGAGGTGTTCTTTGATAATATTTTCGACATTATGACAGCACATCATCGATTGCACTGCGCGTCTCAACGCGCCCGCGGCACCTTGAGGGCAAGTCTCGCTGATTGTTAGGTGAGTTCTGACAAGGTGAATTCATACCACATAACGCGGCACACGTATGCGCAAGTACTGACTGGGATACGCCAGGGATAGGGGGCCTGACTGCCTAATATAAATGCCGACAGCCCAATGTTAGTGTTAGGATCTCTGGAAGAGTGGATAAGGCAAAAATTCTGTAGCGAAGCCTCAACAAATTTCGATTCACTCTTGATGAGGAATTTGAACCCAAATGCCCCTGGCTTCCCAGGTTCTCGGGTTTCGGAATTGGCGCACCAAGCCGTTCTTTGTTAAAATAGATACGATGACCTGTAGCGGTCATGCTCGTAGACTAGCACGAGCTGGCAGCTTTTGCCAGACTTTACTACAGCCGAAGCATACCATTCATTGTTGTGAAACGTGAAATTAAGGAAAAATAAAGGCCTAGGTTCAGAAAAATGGAGTCAGAAGGTATCTGGATATCAACATGTATCGTTACAAAACGCTCCAATCGACACCGGACGACGACAAGCAGGAGGTTCGGCTTGACTGGAACCTGACGTGAGAAACGGAAGGATAGACGTGAAATCAAAGAAAGCCGGGTCGAGAATGAAGATAGAGAGAAGATGGGGAAGCAGAATAACAGGTCTCCGGTGAGGGTGAAGGATGGATGAATCAATAATTCATGGAATGCGAGTCAGAGGCTGGGGGCAAGGGGGGAAGAAGAGGAAGAAGACCCTCAAACGGGACACACGTAAGAAGAGAAGGGCTGATGAAGTGGGTAGGGATTTGAGAGGAGATTATCCCCCTATACAGAAAATTAACTAAAGGGCGGGGATTTGCTAAAGTAGAGGAGAGGAAGATGACGAGCGGAGAATTAATGAGATCGAGTTTAAGAAAAGAGAGATGGAGAGAGCGAGAGAGATGGGGAGTGAGAGACATGGAGAGAGAGAACGAGAGATGGAGTGAGACGGAGAAAGAGAGAGAGAGAGAGAGAGAGAGAGAGAGAGATAGGCTAGATAGAGAAATGGAGAGAGAGAGAGCGAGAGAGGGCGAGAGAGAGAGCGTGAGAGTGAGAGAGAGAGAGAGAAAGCTGTAAATTAATGCAGTTGCTTAAAGTTTTCTGAAACTATCGTGGTTACGGTCAACTAACTTCTTTAAAAAGCGACGCGACATGGCAATCACGATAAATTATTACCTAACCAGCGCCCAAAACCCGCTTCGCGGGCCTTGGGCGCTGGAATGCGGCCTTTGCATGATACATTTGACTTTCTGACAGCTCAGGTCCTGCGGACCCCCCCGCCGCCGACCACACGCGCGCGTGCAACTCGCAAGAATGAGGGAATTTCTTATTTTTCACATTATGCAAATTAGTCCTCCCGGTCCCCCGAAAATGAAGAAAACCGGCTTTAACTTTGTAAACTTGTATTTTATGAAAATTCTGAGAACGCCATCGGAAACAGAAGGGTCGATTACCCCGGCTGACGGAGAATTAGGACATTTTGGACACGGGAAGGCCCTCAAATCGGGCCTCGAAACTGACATCCACACACACACACAAAGATACACGCCAAAATTATATAAGGTAGGAATTCGCTAAATCCCTCTTTGTACTGTGCATTGCAGTTGACATCGATAACATCTTTAGTTATAACCTTTCGTCTTCATCGATGACGTTTTGTGTTTTTTTTGCAACTTACAGTGATTACCCTGGTAACGTGGTATGCTAATTTCAGGTCATTTTCCGAGATCCGATAAAGCTTCTGAGTCAGATATTGTCCGTCCGTTATGACTCAGACTTCTTAAGCTTATTTTTGTGAATTTATTGTGTAGTATTTAGTACATTGTAGGTCTTATTAAACGAACGGCTTCCAGTCTCAATAGTTTTACCATACCACCTCGCCCACCCACGTTTCACCCAAAATTCCCTGGTGTGTGTTTTACGGAAAATTTTTACCCCAAAAATCTTTTGGAATCCCGGCCAAAAACATGTGCCCCCATTCCAGCCGGCTTGAAAAGTAAGCGAACCCAAAAAGGGCGCCGAGATGGAGAATGCTCAAATCTTTTTGCGTGCCTTCCACGGCTCCTCGGACATTTGACTGATGGCCCAGAAATGGGTAGGCCAAAGTTGAGGGTTCAGTTCGTGGGTTGTCACGTTTTAGCGTTGTTTTTATTTAGCATTTATTAGTAATCTAGAAAGAAGACAAGAGAAAAATTTTTTTAAAAAACTTTTATGTACTGTATTCTAACTGTCTTACTAAATCATTTTTTAATAAAAATACATGGTATTTTAAAATCAATAAAACACTCCTTTAAAAAAGCTAACATTAGGCCGTTCACTTCGGAATTTTTCGCTTTTTTCAAATTTTTGAATGTCTTTTTCGGTATAGCTTGAATTTTACAAAAATTTCTGGTTAAGAGACCATTAAGAAATTTAGAATAAAAGCGCATATGATAAAAGTAATAAACTCGCTGATGATTAAGAAAATTTAGTGCAAATTTCAGGCCAGAAGTCGGTACTCCGGCAAATTCTCAGCCCCTTAAAATCGTTTAAAGTTTTTCTTATTAGCCCATTCACTCTAGTCCCTACAGACCGCGTTTCCAGCGCTTTATTTTTACGAGATCTGATTCACAGTATCAGAGTTGCGTCTCGTAGTCCCCCGGCTGTCAGATCCAGATACCAGGAACGGGCGTTTCCTTAAATAATCCGAAATTCTGAAGGGTCTGGTGACGTATTTGGCAGGGGCTAGATTATTTTCATTCCGTCTTCTAACTCATGCAAAGCAAAGGAAGATAGGCATGCTGGCCAAGATTCTTTGTGTATTCCTAAGAATCCTAGGTTTATAGGTAATAACGATTATCTACGGAAATGGACGTTTATGTCAAGTTGCCAGGCTTTAGATTAGCCAGCTTTCTCTCCCTCTCTCGCTCGCTCGCTCTCTCTCTCTCCTCTCTCTCTCTCTCTCTCTCCTCTCGCCGAGAACTCTTGCTCATCGGCCTCTCCTTCTTTGAGCCCATTTTCTGCTCGGGACCCCAAAAATAACGAGTGTTTATTTATGGGGCGTGGATTATGCGAGGAATTCGTGCGCCGCCAAGGCCCGAGGCGGACATGGCCCCTTAGAAAAAGACGAATGGCTCACAATTTTCCGAGGGTGACCAGATAAATTGTCACCCGCCGAAAATTAAATTGGTTGACAGCGGTTGACAGGGTCGTAGATTTTCCCGAATTTTTATAGACGTTTAGGAGCTTTCAAGCCAGATAGCCTGATAAAGTTTGAATACGAGGTTGAACCAGGCTTTTTTCACTTTTTACGTCATTGTGTCCAAAACTCCCTGTGGTTCTTCGATGTCTGGTGGTCTAACAAGAAAATTGCTAGATCCGATAGAAGAGAGCCGAGTCTGGGGAACACCCAACTGAACGTTGGCTTTTGGTCCTTATATTGGATTTTTGGGAACGTTTTCTATCCGGAGCTCCATGCTTTTGAAGACTAGCGTCAAAGAGTCAGAAGCGCTGCTTTTTTCTCTCCATTTTTGAGTCTTTGAAAACATCAAAGAGTGTAAAGAATATAGCTTGCTTTTTCTCTTGCCTGAAACAGCGCTCTACACGAAAATGAAAGATATAGTTTTTGCCAGTTCGGACTAAATTCTGGAATCAAGGCGGCTTCGCCAAATCGTGTTGACGGTGCTGCGTTCTATACTATTTTTTACAACCTCTTTTGCCCTCTTACAATACAGCGGAGAGGAGCTTTCCGGCGTCTTATCTCAAAATTTTGTTCAGTTTATGTAGAGTCCCTTTAAAATATGGTTTCGAGATATTTTCTTCATGTTAACTCGCATTTTACGCATTGTTTAGACCCACCAGAATTAGCGGAACCGGGCAGGCTAGCAGAGATTATCCAAGACGCGAAAAAAGGTTAGTGCTGACGTCAGTCCTTTTAAATTCCAAAACGTTCTCTGGTAATGTGGTGAACTTGACTAACGCGCCCAAAGTTCCAACTAACTCCAGCGCACGTCGTTCTTTTATTTTGGTAAAGTATGGCCGGAATGCCTCTGCGGATGTCTGACAACGAGAATTCCGTCCCCTCCCCTGGCAAGGCCAGCCATCTGTGGCCCTTCCATGGGGTCTGTGTGGCCCTCGGCTAATCGAATCGGCTGCCTTCAAATTTTCCGTGTCCAAATATCCCCTATGAGATGAGTAGCCGAGCGTAGGCCAACGCATTTGAAATCACATGCAAAATTTTTGGATTAACTACGCTTTCACTCGTTTTCTTAGACTTATTGCTGAATTTTTCGCCAGATCCTACAATTTTGTGGTTTTTTCGAACCACGCAATTCTTAAGGTCATCCAATTTTGTTACAAAATTTTATTTAAAATTTCCCTTCTCATTTTTCACATACACTCGGGCGCCTTTGATTCTTAGTTAATCCATTTTTCCGCTTTTTCGGTTTCCGAATTTTTGATGTTTTTGTCCTCAATCGAACCTGTACTTTGATGTTCAATTTTTTAATTCTTTTCGCCCTTTCGATTAAGTTTACAACTGTTTGATGGTTAGCCCAATTGTTCCTTCCAGATCCGCCTCCAAGATTAGGGTTAGATTTTATGGGTCCGGCCCGGGGCCCAGGCGAATTCGTCGCGTTTTTTAGGGTATCTTGCATATGTCCTATTCTCGACTGACCCATCTTCTGATTTTGTTTTTATACTTAATGACATTCAGATTTTTTAATTTTTAGTACGCCGATGGCCGTATTGCCGATGAACGGTTGAGAACAAAAGCGCTCCTCAAAAATGCTGATTGTCTGGCAGGCCATTTTTGCCATTTTGCCGCATATCGAGGTAAGTTATCAATATTTAAAGTTTTCAAATCGGTCGTAAATTAATTAAAAACCATTTTTGTGCAAAAATGGTGTTGAGAAAGTCGAAATTTCGAATCTAGGGAGCTTCACAAGTTTCAACAACTGGTCATTTTGTCCATAATGCTGATTTAATTTTGATTTTAAAACGCCTTGCCGCGGCAGCTTGAGTTTCATGAATTAACGGTGTTAGGAAGCGTGAACATCGATTGCCAGACAGCTGTCCTAAAGGTTACCTGTCCTAAGAGACATCTGTCCTAGAAGCCGCCTGTCCTAAAAGTCACCTGTCCTAAAAGACACCTACCCAAAAAGTCATCTGCCCTAAAAGTCGCTTGTCCTAAAAGCCGTCTGTCCTAAAAATCACCTGTCCTAAAAAATTTTTATGCCGTATTGCACCAAATTATGTGCATTTGGAACGAAAATGTTTAAGGACAGGTGAATTTTAGGACAGTTGAAATGTCCTGAACGAAAGAGATGACAGATTTTGGTGCAATACGGTATAAGAAACTTTTAGGACAGGTGACTTTTAGGACAGGTGACCGCCCACCGTGAAAATCGACCCCTATCGTTGGCTGGATCTAGGCAGTTACAAGTGGCTACAAAGGACGTGAATCTAAATTTAAAAGGGTCTTTCTCGCTCCCAAAAACTTCAAGCTAGGAGAGAGGAACAACGGATTTGCACCCGAAATTTGGCGCGAAGCGTAGCTGTCTATCCAATGCATCGATTTTCAGGTTTTTTACGTTTTTCCCGATAAGATAGACAACTCGTCGCAATTTTTAAACTTTCCAAGAGTTTGCTTCCCCTTCCTCAAACCCTGTCTACCTCCCCCTCGCTACAGAAGTACGTGAGCCTCGTGAAAAATTGAGTAAAAGCCCACGTTTAGGGCCCATCCAAAGGCCCTCCTTCCTCATTAGGGCCAAAGTCTTTCGGGGTAAGACGTAGAAAGGAAAGCGAGGGTTTTGTTGATTTTTCGGTCTGGCCCCGGTTGTTGCATTTTCTTTCGAAGAGCTACTAAAGCCCCGATTCCGATCCCATGCTACATGGCGGCATTCTCGGTTTTCACAACTTCTTTACGGTAAAGTTTTGGGTGGGTAATACTTTGTTTTATTAACCAGGACTTGTAATGGATGTTTTTCGAGAGTGCTAAAAGTTTGTGTGCCACATGAGGGTCCTTAATTTCCTTCTTCCTGTTTAAAGGTATCGGGAAGGTCTGTTTCCTTTTGAAAGGAACTTACATTGAGTCTGCCCTCTCACGGTGGGCCTCACCCTTTTCTCGATTTTTGCAGAGCGTTTTTGGTTCGATTTTTGCCAATTGTAGGAAGACAGAAAAATTAAAAGACTATTAAACAACACTAAAAATCATTTGACGAAAAAATAAATAATGAACAAATATATTGTATAGTATTAAAAACAAAATTAACCATATCATGACAGGACTACAGGGTGAAGCATATATATCGAAGCACCTACCGAAGGCCCTCAAAAATTTAAGAAAGCTCGGTGGGCCGTGGTATTTTGCCAAGTGGTAGCCACTAGGGCTACCTTCAAGTTCCCAAAATAACAAAACCTGGTATTCTTGGAAAATTTTTGTTTCATGTAAAACTTGAGGCTTCTGGGGGTGGGCTTGGCACGCAACCCCTTGGAGTTCAATTTCGGCAAGCCTCGAAAATCCTGATTCGGGCACCTATGCGTGTCAAAAACATTGGTGCGATGTAGGAACAACAAATAACGGTCCCAGCTGTAGTTTATTTAGCTACATCAGAAGGAACTTTCATATTATGACACAGCCGTGCTCAAAATGCATAGTAAAAATCATAAAATTGTAGTTTGCGACTTTTAGGTGTATAGTTTTCTGATTTGGTCAACGGCACCTGATTTTGCCAAAGACCTAAAACGTGAAAAATAGCTGAAACAAGAGTTTCCTTCGAGCCTTGATTTTGTAATACATTTTGAAGTCGGTACGATAGAGGGACCTGAATTGGGTCAGGGCTTGATTTTTGACTATAACAAAATTGTTTCGCTTGTTTTTGGCTATCCGACTTCTGCAATGTTTAGATAGGTCTTAATCAAGCTAGAATCGAGATTTCTGAGACGGTGCAACCTTTAGGCCGATCTCTAGGAGGAGCGTGCCAGCACACCACTTTTTCGACAAAACGGCTAAACTTTTCTAAATCATAAATGAACAACAAAGCAGTCGGCGATCGTTTTTCTTTGACCCCTGCATCAGGAACCACTTATTTTATTATGCTAAATATACACAATTCCCAAAAACTGTTTAGTTTTTTGCTTGCATGCGAAATTTCATGGCCCGCGGGTGCTTCGATATATATGCCTCACCCTGTAAATTCTAAGGTACTAAATTCCAGAAGATGAGGGCGTCAATAGAAGCCAGGCGTACACAATGACTTTATTTCTATTTGAAATTTTCGTGGGCTTCGAATTTTCAGTGCTTTGATTAATGTTTTTTTTAAAGTTTCGAGGCAGTACTCTCGACGGCATGCCTTTAATTAATTAATATGGGTGTTTCTACAAGTAATACAAAACAATATAGCGCTAAATCCGTGCTATGTTAATTTCTGATCATTCACACAGCTTTAGCTGCTACCAGTTTTTGGTTAGCTTCAGCTACCCAACCACGTAAAGCTTCCATTTGACACCCTCGGCCGTTTCGAGAGCCATTTTTTCCTAAAAAGCGCTCTAAAAGAGGCAAAAAAAATGGATATTTAATGCCGAGCAAAACGATCGTCAATTGTTCCGTCGAATCCAGGCAATTTTTCACGCCATATAGCCTGATTTCATGCCAATCTGAGGGCTGCAAATTCCGGGGAGTCCCTTGGACGGGGATGCGGATTCCATTACCCCCCAGGAACATTTCGGACTGACGAATCTCACACGCACCCACACCCCGGGAGGCCCAAATAGTCGGGTGGTGCTCATAAAATAGCCTCCCGAGGGCACACACGTTATTCCTTTTGGCGTACTATTATTGATGGGTGCAGCTGGCTAATTAGCCACATTTGCTTGTATAAGTATGCATACCCATAATCGAAGCGGAAACGTGTCGACGTCGTTGAGGTTGCGATTCCAGGGGGTGAGCACTTTAAATAATTTTGATATAATTAATGCGTTTAATAATTATATAAATTACAATTAATGGAATTATACAGCTTAATTTTTTAAGTGTAGTAGAGATCCAAAACTACAAATGCCGTTAAAAATTAAACTGTATTATCCCTTCGTCAAATTTAATTTTTGCATTGTTAATTTCATGTGGTGGTAAATTTAGCTTTATAGCTTGCAATATTATTATTTGAAAAAATATTTATCGAAATTTTGACAACTTAACCAACCAGATCGAGGTTAAAACTGTGCAATGATCTTCTATTCCCTAAAATTGCTAGTAAACTTCCGGAAGAACAAAATAAGAAAAAGTAAAATTGGGATTTTAGATTTGAATTATATTTTCATAGAATGAATTTTTAAATAGGGATAAAAATGTCGTAACAAAAACTTGGTAGATTCTAATTTTTTAGTGTGGGACAAAGGATCGGTCGCGGTCGATTACAGAAAATCATTTTTGCAGTTTGAATTTTTTAAATTACAATGAATTAGTTTTTCTTTAAATTCATTTTTGCGATCACTTGTTTGCTAAATTTAGCTCAAACCCGACCGTTTATCGGTTTAGCCCCCATAAACCATACCAATTCGTCTCGTGACCGCCATCGACTCGTGTGGCCCTACCACATAAAGCATAGACCATCTGAATTGACCAATCGCTCACGTTATCCCCGCGGCCTAAAATGGGCCAATTTATCAAGACACGGCTCGAGGCTCGTAAGAACACCCCGGCCGTCTTGAGGAGCACCTCGTATTTTACCTCAAGGTTTTTATTCAAATTTTTTTTGTGGGATGGATTTTCGATGCTAGCTAAAAAATGGTTGCTGGCCGATTATTCTCTTTACATGCTGTAAATCCGGGGTTTACCAAGGAGGCGGCGCAGGTAGAAATTAATTCGACTACTTACAATTTTTTGGCGCTAACTTTATTAACAGCTTCACTAAAATTTATCTGAATCGCAATCATAGTCAATATATCTATCCTTAGAGGGTTAAAACGAATCAAAATCCTAAAAACTGGAAGTTTCTATGAAAAGTTGCCAACTGGGACAACAACGTCAATTTTAGATAGCTGACAAAGCACTCTGGCCGCCAATTCTTGAACTATTCTTTGGAAAAGTCCAGCCATCTTTTTTTGTATACCGCTTCTTTATCGGTATTTTATGTGTTGATACGATTTATACCTGAAAAAAAGCTCGCGAAAAAGTAGTTTTGTGTTTGCAGTAAAGATTGGCTGTTCCGTACATCTTTGCGAAGCTTTGTAAACTAAATTAAGATGTAAACATCATCCTTGAAAACATTTACGGCATATTCCGTGAGAAAACCCCCGAACAAAACACTGCACTATACTTCATCGTCCCCCCGGGGGGGATCCCCCCACAAGGGGGGACCAGGGGGGGACCGCAAGGGGGGGATGGTGGGGGGACCCAGGGGGGGACGGTGGGGGGATGGGGGAAGGGGATCCCCCTCCCCCTCCCCCTCCCCCTCCCCCTCCCCCTCCCCCCCCCCAGTTTTTCTGGCACCCGTATTGCGTAGTCGGGAAAACTAAATCGAACCTTCTAGTTGGACACATACGTTTTTTGGATAGTCTGATGTTTTGATGTTTAGATTAAGTTTTTTACTTTTTAAAATTAATGACGAATTCGAAAATTCTGGTTTAGCCCGCCCGACAAAACAGATACTAGAAAGCTCTGATTTACCTGAGAGAGAATCGATGGGAAATCAGAGTGTATACCAACCCAAAATTTTAAATAATTGAAAGGCTGGGCACTCAAATCTTTGAGACTGTAAAAATTTAAAAATTAGGGTAAATTAGCTCGTTGGGGCTCTCGGCATTTCAGAACTTTCGACAACCACATGCTGCTGTATTTTAAATTATCAAAAATAGCAGCTCTTTAACAAGTATTGAGATTAACCACACATTGCGCGCACTTGCGAGTAGGGGGGATCCCCCCAGTGGTCCCCCCCCCCACCGTCCCCCCCTGGGTCCCCCCACCATCCCCCCTTTGCAGTCCCCCCCTGGTCCCCCCTCGTGGGGGGATCCCCCCGGGGGGGACGACGAAGTATACACTGCACCCAATACTAAATAACACTAAATTAGCATACAACTCCCCCAGACCCGTTTAGGGAGCGAAATATGCTTTCGGAAAAGTGCGACGGCACTTAGAAGCCATTTTCAAAACAACCACCCAAAAGCACAACCCTAGAAGCCGTTCGCCCCGGGCGCCAAGTGCCCCAGATTTATCGCTTTCTAAAGGACGCCCAGTTTAGTCACTTTCGGGCGTCAGCTATCGAATCAGAATACTGCGTCTAGCAACTGGTGTGTCCTCTGCTTTGTCTATCCATTTCCACATCCCACGCATTCCACCCATTCCAACCAACCCGGGGACAAGAAGAGAAGCATAAAAGGAAGAGATCTAGGGCCCAGATCTGGGCGTCCGTCCCCGGGCCAGACAAGCCAGAAAAAAACCTTGAATACCCGGGACGACCAAGAACCGTTTTCGAGGATACCCTCTAGATTCCCTGGCGCATGCCAATATTCAATCCAGCACAGGTTGTTGGACATTGGGTGAGTAAAATCGGATTTTCTTGTCCAAAAGTCTTTACCCCTTTTAAAAAGTTAATTTTTTCAGGTTTTTTCCACTTTTTTTAATTTTGAGTTCCCCCTTTCCTGGCGAAGCTTATCAACTTCTGAATTTTTGCCTTGGATTAATATTAGTACTCGTTTCGACCTTAGTCAGCACCATACTAGCTCAATATTTTGTCACAAGATACATTATAGAAAATGCACCTAGACGGTTGGGTAAAAACAAAACTCGATTTCCAACTTCATCTCCGATATAGCTATCATAAAATGGCATTTAAGTCTCATCATCAGCGGTCAGACAAAAGCTTTGTACGTATTTTGTTATACGCATTAACGACATGGCTTCTAGCACAATTTTTCGCGCTAGTTAGGTTAAAATACTGTTTGAAACTTCGCAATCCGACACGGCCAACTAGGCTAGATTTTTGAGGAACATCGAGGTCATGTAACGGGCTACCTCACGAACCCGTAGCTCAAAATTCGTCTTAAAATTTTCCTCTTATTCCTCAAGTCTTTCTCAAACGACCAAAGACCGCCATTTCCTACAAGCTTACTTATCGGTCCAATTTGTTGCCCCCGGGGGTACATGGATTAGCTTGCGCCCAAAACCCACTCCAGAAACTCGTGGTGCCCCCCCGCAACTGGTTCAGCTGCTTCGGGTAATTTCGCCCCTGGGGCCGGGGGATGAAATCGGGAAAGCGCTCAAATTCCGCTCCGCTCATCTGTTTGTGAGGGTGGTCAGATTCATCGCAATCATTGATTTGGCCAAATTTGCTAGGTGCTGCTTGCTAAAATGTGACCGTATTGGACTTTTTGGCCTTCCAAACTACATACTAAGCTTCCTACGACGCCAATTGACCCCGAAAAATTGTATAAGGTCTCCTAAAAAATTCCAAAATCTTTGAAACATGGAAAATTTCTACCTGAAAGGCGTCCAGGCACGCCGGCGCCAAAAAGCGCGCCTCAATAAGGAGAGCCATTTGCAGGTAGGATTCAGAGAAGTTTAAGACGTAGAACTAAACCTACAAATACAACCACAAAGTTGTCTGTTTTTAGCGCGCCAAACCGTTCACCCTCCACTGCTCACTTCTCCTGCTCGTTCTCTGCTATGCCTTTGCCGGCGGGATGATTTTTAATCGGCTGGAGGCGGATGCGTTAAAGTAAGTTTTATTTATGCTATTAAATATTTGTATTACATCATCCTTATCTATTTTTGAGTTTTTAAATCTTTCCGACTACAAATTTGCTCTTTTTCAGAGATCACCAGCTAAATGAGCAGCTGACAAAGGTGGAATGCATAAAAAAGGTAATCTTGTTAATTTTAGGATACTTGCCAGGGTTGCACCATTTTTCAATGCTTGCAAGAGGAAAGAAAAATTACCGAAAATCATGGGAGGTCAAGGAAAAAATCATTAGTCATAACAACGACTTTTTAAATAGGTGAAGTGCAAACATCTTTTTCGAACGCCTTGAACTAGTCGGTTTCAACCCGCAATTGCAGAAGCTCGCCCAAATCGATCCAAAGCTCCCCTACCCGGATCCAAGAGCCATTAATGCGACCGCGCATCGGTTAGCGCCCTGTTTTGCGCCAGAACGGGACGAACGATCCGAGTGGAGCTTCGTCACCGCCACGTTATATGGCTTCGGGATCGTTACTACACTGGGTAAGTTGAGTTACGCGTTGTTTTCTTCTTGGAAAAAGTCTCCAAAAATTAGCCAAAACCTATATTTAGTCCGATTTAGCATAGTTTTATAAGCTTCCAGGCTACAACCGGATAGCGCCGATCACGCAAGCCGGGCGAATGTTTTGCATAGCGTATGGGATTTGTGGGATTCCCATTACGATGATTATTATCGCAAATGTGGGCCAGTATTTGAATCAATTTGCTGGGGATTCGAGGAGGATGGTAAGTGTACCGCTCTCTCTCTCTCTCTCTCCTCTCTATTTCCCTCTCTTTTTCTTTCTCTCTCTCTCTCTCGCTCTCTCATGGAACTTGATAAGCTACCAAAATCGGATTTTATAGCCTGCCTTTTCAGCTAGAAGAATACCGACAACGCCGCAGAATGTCGAAAGCATCAATGAGTGGCGAAGAATATAAAGAATCATCAATACAAGTAAATCCAATTTTTAAAAATCAATAGGGTATTTAGGTAACCTCCCTCGTCTTACTAGTCGTTTTTCTATTATATGTCGGATTAGGTGCCTTATTGTTACCAGCATTAAATGGGCAGGTAAGCTTTGATATTTGATATTTGTATAGCTTGAGTTTATAGAAAAACTAAAATTGGCGTTAAAAAATACAACGATGCTTTTAGATAGACTTTTTCAACGGTCTCTACTACAATTTTCTATGTTTAACGGCAATCGATTTTGGGCAGTTGGTCCCGTCAAAGTAAGAATAGCTAAAACCGCTATTATTCTATTTTTAGAGTGATTTTCCTGCCCATCACTTTTCTATACGTTTGCCTTGGGTTGGCAATTACGACGATTGCCATTGGTAAGCTTTTTGATGCCTCAAATACCTTTAAATTATTAGATATTGGTTCGGAGTATATGAAAAAGCTGCATTATCTGGGGAAGAAGATGAAGGACGCCGCGCAGACAAAGATTTGGTTTGGCGGCAAAGCGTGAGTTTTATAGCAAAAGTTGTTTACTTACTGAGATTACTGAGAAATATACGTTTAATGTGACTAAAAATTATTTATAAACTCAAAAATTTATTTATTTGTTTAGAAAACAAACAGCACGGAAACCAAGTTAAAATAATTTTTAGGTTAAAAGTGAAAGATTTACTTCATGCGGTTGGGAAGAAATGTGGGGTAGATCCATCCCAAATCGATGCTCTGGATTTGGAAAATGTTGTGGAGCGGACTATTGCTATCAAAGTAAGTAATTGCCGTTTAAGTAATCCGCAAAACAATTCTGATCCTAATCCCCAAAAAGCAAAAAAGTTATGGAGGTATGGGGAATTGAACCCCAGACCTCTCGCATGCTAAGCGAGCGCTCTACCACTGAGCTATACCCCCAGGCGAGAGAGGGGGATTGGCAGCACCTCATAAGGGCTGGATGGCGTTACACTCCTCCCTCAGCGATCATTCAGGCGTCAAGATCGAAATGACACCTCATGCCATAGCCGGTTCACACCTGCCATTTGGTTGCCATCTCAATCCCCTCTCTCGCCTGGGGGTATAGCTCAGTGGTAGAGCGCTCGCTTAGCATGCGAGAGGTCTGGGGTTCAATTCCCCATACCTCCATAACTTTTTGCCTTTGCTAACACAATTTTGCTTATTTTTGTCTTTATTTGTTACTATCATGATGCTTATATTGTTTTACGACCATTCTTTAGGAAGGAAAACCTCCACCACCCGACATTAACGACAACGATGAGGATGAGCCGCCAATCGAGCCCGAGCCCAGATCGGAGCCTCAGAGTCCACAGGAAGAAGCTCCGTTGTTAACGGAGCCCTCGACTCCTAAGAAAACACCAAAGGCCTCGATTTCTAGCAAGTAAGACTAGCAATTGAACAACATAAAAATAATGGTATTTATAGAGCGACTTCAATCTACGAGCCAGAGTTGATCATACGAAATCCGGCCTTCCAATCACTTTCGAATGATATGCAAATATGTTCACCGGTGCAAGAGGTAAGAGAGACAGAGAGAGAGAGAGAGAGAGAGAGAGAGAGAGAGAGAGAGAGATAGGCAGAGAGAGAGACTATCTATGTTTATTTTCAGACAAAACTCCCTTCATTCCCGCAAGAAATCCAACTCGAAATGCCCGAAAATTTCGAAGACGATTTCGACCTGGAGGAGGACAATCAGCATATAATGGTTTGTTGAAGCCTATTTAATAGTTTTTGGAATAAAAAACCTCTTGTTTCTCTAGAGTGGATCGAGAAATCGACCAGGAACACTGCTGTTGAGAACCAGAATTTATGATGTGTGAAAAAGAAGATAATTGGCACTTTTCCGCTTGATTTTTTAAGTTGCTGGAGTGCAAAAAATACGTTCTTAAATTTCGTTGAGCGGAACGTTTCGTAATACTTGCTTAGATGATCAGTAAAAGGAGATTTTGGATTTTGATTTTGCTTATTTTATGCGGTGTAATTCGATACCTAAACGTGTGAGCTTGATTGAAAAAAAGTTATCTTGGTATTTTAGAGGTTTTTTGTAGATCCTGGAACCACCCGACGTCCTCGACGAGGTTGAGCTTCAACACGTGAGGATCGAAATCCCTGACGAAGAAGACGAGCCGCCGAAGCGACGGAAAAGCAGCGCCCGGCCAAGGTCAAGTATGGACGAGGATTCAGGTATCGATTTTCGAGCTTGAAATGATAAAGTCGGATTTTCAGTCCCGAAGAAGTTCCGGGAGAAGAAGCAGGTGTACGCGACGGACCCGAAGAAGTTGTACGAAACTTATCAAGAAGTAGGTTGCGACGAGATCAGGAGGGCTCAGCAGCAGCTAAACTACCAGATAACGCTACGCGCTGCTCAAAAACTTGCGAAAATAAATAGCGAAATTAGGCGCGGCGCATAGCTGTCGGGGCCTAGTCCAGGCAAAGCGTCGATCCTCTGAAGTGGCCCTTTAAATCAACTAATTGCAGCAAAATTTGTACAGATTTCTTAAAAATCGCGCACCGGCCGCGACACTCAACGCGGGGATCGCTATATCTATGCGTAATCGATTACGACCGCTTTAACATGAGCCATGCGTCGCGCGCTTTGCGTGTCGCGGCGCGTAGCTACCACAACAAACATAACAGCAGCTAAAAACCCGAAGAGTTTAGTGAGCTACTTCGTCGTCTTAAAGTAATTTGAACGGGTTTATGACAACCTTTAGCCTGGCAATATTAGAAAAATTCATTTCCAATCCAAATGTATCAAAATTGCGACAAATCCTGTCACATTTCGAAATTCGCGTTTATTAGTGGACTTTCAACATTTTCTTCGTGCAAAAATTACAAGATTGCTCTCCAAAAAATTAGTTGAATCGGCATGAGTCAGATTCACTGCCTCATAGGCCCAAAAATTGGTTTAAAAATTCAGAAAAATCAAAGATGCAAAATTTGCAGGAATGGGATCGACTCCAGCGCCTCTCCGCCCGACTCGGTCCCCGCAGAAAGTCAGTTCTAGCCCTGGCCTCCCCCTCAAGGCGACAATCTTCTTGTAGTGGTGACGAGGGCGGTGGTCCCTCATCCCGACAGGCATCCCCCCACCGGGATTCTCGGGATAGCCAGGCATCCTCGCATCACAGTCGAAAATCGTAGCCCTCCATTGGTCCCTCTAACTACGCAAAGGTCCAAAGAACGGTTCAGTTCGCCCGGCGCCTGTCCCTGCGTTTTTTTTGGGGGGTTTTAAGCGGCTGGGAAGCCAGAATTTTTCTTAGTGTAACTTATTTTTAACTGATTTTTAGGTATATTTTAGATGATCATTAAAGTAGTTTATTTTAGCTTAAAAAGCCATAAATTTTGTTGATTCGCGGAGTTCATGAACCATTTAAAGGGACAAGCAATGCATTCTTAGGTCTTTTTCGCTATGGATTTTTGGCTATTTATTTTCGCGATTTTCGCGATACGCAACGCAACCTAATTCTGAACAATTACGCAAGTTAAAACAACAACGCGTTGCGTATAATGCGTCACACAGCCCTAAAATTCAGTAGTCAAGTAAATCTGAGCCCTGCCTTGTCGGTCCCATTAAAGGGCCTAGAGGTAGGGCTTTTTCTTACGGTAGAACTGGACCTTTAGATTTTTTGAGTATGAAAAAAGCTATATTTCATCTATATTTTGGTCCCAGAAAAAGCCATTACCTTCCTATAGATTCCACGACTTCCCGGCCCTTTAAGCCCCGCCCCTTCTTTGGTCCCCCTGGGTTTCGCAACCGCCCTGTATACATAATATACCTTTTTTGCCCCGTTTTTCGATTGCCTAATATGATTTTTGTTACTAACCGCATCAAAATTACGTTGTTTTGATATATTTTGTCTTTATTTTGTATTTTCGGCATGTCCTGGATGAGTTCCTCTTCATCTACTAATTTTATTAACCACTAACCCGCTAGCAAAATTTTTTTTACTTCGATTCCAGGATCTCTCTAACGCGCACACACCACACCGGAAAATGGGTACTCGAGGAGCCAATTGCAATTTTTCATTTTTTAACCTTTTTTTCCGCAATTATACTGTAATTTTTACATAATAAATTGTTCCTAAAGAACATGAACGGATTTCAAGTTAGAAACGCTCAACATTAATTGGTTACGATAACACTACGCTACATTCCACGCAACACTCCGCGATTACGCCATTAAATTCACAAGATTTGTTAAAGGGATGCCGACGGTAGCCCTTTAACAAACTCCACGCGTAATTATGCAAGCTCAGAAATGAAAAGTGATATAAGCTTCTCAACGGCCTCATCGGAGATGGTGTACAACGAATCGATCGAGTAATCTTTGGCAATGTTCTTGTGCGTTTCATCCTCAAAAAAACATATAATTTAATTTATTTCTTTTAAAAATTACCAAAGTGGTGGCGCTCTTCTCCCAGACGGCCGGCTCGCCGAATTTCACGTTGTGGACGTCACCGACGAATCGGCTGTCGCACATGCCCACTTGTTGGGCGCCTATAATGCATAGTTTTTAAAGGGCACGTTCAGGGAGGTTTTTTGGCAAGAAAGCAAAGATTTTCGCTGCGGCCGGGGGTCGAACCCGGGTCCTGGCGAGAGTCCGGGGGGCGCCCTACCCCCGGAAAGGAGGGGGATGGCCTCCCACGGCACGCGCAGGCAGCGCGCACGGTCCCTACGTCCATAGGGTGTACACGTTGGGACGAGTACACGGCCCCTCCCCTGAACGTGCGCTTTAACGCTCCCAGCGTTTCTTGTTGCTGCATAAACTATCCAAATACCATTAAAAACTCTTAAACTTCGCTACCTAGGATCGACAAAATAATTATAATCAATTTCCCAATAAGCAAACAGCTTATGGAGGTATGGGGAATTGAACCCCAGACCTCTCGCATGCTAAGCGTGCGCTCTACCACTGAGCTATACCCCCAGGCGAGAGAGGGGATTGAGATGGCAACCATATGGCAGGTGTACCATTGCAATAAACGACTAAATTTACACTTTACATCCACCCGAATTTGAATCCCGGAACGAGAATCGCTGGCGTACAGACTCTTTCGGTCTCAATAACGGTATCATTTCCCACACAACTTCCCTCCAGGGCGCCGTCTCCCTTCTGTCCTTCAACCCGGTCAAGCGTTCGACGTCTCGTTTGGATCAGAAGCTTCATCCACCGTTGTGTCGAGTCGTCCGGAATCGCGGCCAACGATTCAACAGGGTAACCTTTTTGTTTCGTAGAAACAATTAGAATAGCTGCACTGCATTGAAAAATCTTCTGCTAAGATGCAATTCGCGAAAAAAAAACAAAAAATTTCGCAGCGGGCGGGGTCGAACCAGGGATGGTCCGCTCCACAGCCCAAGATGCTAGCCACTACACCACGCTGCGAATGGGGGGGGCCGCAGCGAAAGGCCCTCAAAAAGCCCTGCGACCCTCGTTTTTGGATTTCTTGCTTTGGCCTGCGTCGGAATTTCGCTTTGCATAAAAGCTACGAATTCTGAATATGAATTACTCCAATAGTAAGTAGCTTCTCACAATCAGATCAATCTGACATTTAACAGCACCGAGATGCACCACCGGCACCTCTCAACCGGCTACCCACCTCGGAACGTCTTCAATGGGGTCTCAAGCGGCCTACTTCTGGTGCTCGTCTCCGCACTGCTGATCTCTTCAGTTGCCGCCACGCAGATCCGGTATCTTCATTTTTTAGCTCCTGAGCTTAGCTTTTCCGTTGTAAATTTGTATACCATTTTTGCAGGAGCACTAACAACTCGCAACTCGTTGGCATCGACCGTCAGCGCAGGGATGGTGGCATAACGGTGATAATTGATGTATTCCCGCCGCAATAACTTATCCTTCCAGTGCCCGGAATTTCGCCCGTTTGTTTGCTACGTCTATGAGGAACTTGGCCAGGACTACCCGGCATGGCTCAAGAAAGTTGGGGATGACAGTGATGCAGATAAGATGAAGGTAATGAAAAGCACCTACTCTCTCCTCTTACTCTGGCTCCTCTTACAACCGATATTGGTAGTAAGAGGAGCTGACGGGCTATTTGGTTTTTAACTTAAGCTTAGGCTTAAGCGTAAGCCCAAGCTAAGCTCATAAGTTGCTTCAGGAGGTGAAAATAAGGTCATTTGGACCTTAGCTTAGAGGCAAGCTTAGCTTGGCTTAAGCTAAACTCAGGTTTCGTTCGTACGAAGCTAAGGTTTCTAGGTTTAGGCTTAGATTAGCTTTTCCGCAAGCTCATGGTTTGAAAAACGGCGTTTGGAGCGTCTTGTAGTCAAAATCGGACTGCCCCCTAGCTGCATTTGCACCCCTATCCTATCCGGTACTAATGCAGTTAAAGGGCACGTTCAGGGACGTTTTTTGGGAAAAAAGCAAAGATTTTTGCCGCGGCCGGGGGTCGAACCCGGGCCCCCCGCTCGGGAGGCGCGGATGTATACCAGTCAGCCACAGCTACAACCTGGCGAGGGGGCGCCCCACCCCGCAAAGGAGGGGAATGGCCTGTCACAGCACGGGCAGGCCGTGCGCGCGGTCCCTACGTCCATAGGGTGTATACGTTGGACAGAGTATACGGCCCCTCCCTGAACGTGCGCTTTAAAGGCGGGCAGTCCGAAATTGGTGGTAAGAGTAAGCTCCGCTTAAGCTGCTTGGTATGCTTAGCTTAGCTTAGACTAAGGCTGAAACTTAAAGGGCTGCCGACGGCATGTGTCGTTCTCCCCCCCATCAACAAATTGGCAAGTAGCCAACGGGGCAGAGAGCGCGCCCAGGGGAGAGGCGCAGAGACATTTTCTTTCCAGCGCGTAACCGAGTGATCATGCCGTCGGCATCTCTTTAAGCGCAAGCTCAAACTAAGCTCAGGCTTTGTTTGTATGAACCTAAGCGCTCACGGTCATTGTATCCAAGGAGCCGGATTTTTAGTGCGCAACTTGCGCCGTGGAGAAGTTCAAGGAATGTCGGAGCACGGACAGCTTCACCGCTAACATCGCTGCGGGTGGGAGGGCGAGAACCGAAAGCTGTCGTCCAAAATTCTGCGTACGTTTTGTTGGCTTTTTGGTGTAGAGCCTGTATAGAAGCCGGATGCGACCGAAGCAGCCGATTGCATAGCCCCCGTCAAAATCAATGACAACAAGGGTGGGTGGATCGTATCGTGCGGCTTAAAAGTGTGTTTCTAGAGACGCTGTACTTTCCCTTCAACCTGTGTACACGCGAGATGGTGGCCTCTGGGCAATGCGAAGGGAAGAGTTTGTAGGCGATCGTTGGCTACAATTTGAATGGCGTCTCCTTTTAGTAGCACTCGACCATATATGCCTGGTGCCATGCCCCATACGACGCAATACTTCCTTCAATGCGATGCTGGATTTGTCATCCCGCAGTGAGTGTTTTGGATCGAAACTGCTTATAGGAAAAGCTCGTATGATCTTTGTTTAGAAAAGTGGTTGCTGCTGCTGCTGGGGACAGAAAATTCAAGGAGACCTGCATTCCAAGCCTTCAGCTGGCAGCTGGATACATGCAAACGGACCAAACAGGGCTCGACAAGAACCCCTATGACGTCTTCGATCCTCTGCAGCCCAAGGTAAAAAGTCGGACCAAACCAAAATTTAATTGATATTTAGTATTGTCCGAAGGGAGGTCGTCAAGCTGGTGAAAAGTGCGACCCGCTGCATCTTTGCCTTCCCGACCCAAAAGCCATGTTTGTTTTCACAAGCTATGGGATCTTGTTTAGAAAGTTCTTTCCTGGCGAAGGGGATGTGATAAAAACGTCGGCAGAATGTGATGAGCAGTGCGTGTTCCCGCGTTCCGATGGAAAGTACACTCCGAACATCTGTGTCCTTTTGGATATCAGCGATCCGCAGGGCACCCCTCCATACTACACACTTCGTCGGGCTCTGGTAAACCACTATGTTTATTCTCTCCCTCCCCTCTCTCTCTCTCTCTCCCTCTCTCTCTCTCTCTCTCTCTCTCTCTCCCCTCTCTCTCTCTCTCTCTCTCGCTCTCTCTCTCCCCTCTCTCTCTCTTCTCTCGCTCTCTCTCTCTCACTCTCTCTCTCTCACTCTCACTCTCCCTTCTCTCTATCTATCTCTCGTCGCTAACTTTCTGAATTTCAGTCGGGACCGTACGCCTCGTTGAAGAGCGAGGAAGAGACAATTGACCTCTTGGCGAGTCTAAAAGTTCCCGAATCCCCTGCCGGGCAGGTTCTACTTTTCCTGAGACTGGAGACCATTGTTTCTAGACATCCGTCGACAAGGAGAAGGCAGAAACACAGCAAGGGGCTCGTGTCAAACGTCAGGGCTCCGCGCTTCCAGACGTCTCCTATCCGCGCTGCATCAAGACAGACGGGCTGCCGGTATACACACTATCATCTAGATTTTTGAGATTTCTGAACCTTTTCCATACACTTCTGGCCAAAAAGTTTTGGTTTTCGAGATTATTAATGCTATATAATACATTTTACATCGTTTTTAGACAAAAACCAAACTAAAAATAAAAATGGCCGAAAAAGAAGTCAGAATTTTTTAAACATTGGTTATGACTTTCCGACATTCAAAAACACTAATCACACTATGAAAATCCGCTTAACATTAACAATTAAGCATAGCATGTTGAACCTGAACAGTCCGGCACCAAAACCTCACCCCCCCGCTAGTGAACCAGTACCTTTTCCAGGCCGATCAGAAAGCCATCGTACAAGCCGACGAACTGCTTGATTGCGACAAGAACCCGTTCTACAAGGAGCTGGGCAACGAATCGCTGACCGTCACCAAGTTGCCCCTTTGCACTGAGGTCGATCCGAACCAGGTATCCGGCCATTACACAAAAATACTCCCTTCTCATTGTACAGGGTGTCCACCAAAAAAAAGTGCCCCCCTTTAGCGGCCCGCGGCGTTCATTCGCGCCCGATTTTCACGATTTAGTTATCTATCGAAAGCTCTCGATAATGTGAGAAAACAAGGAGCGTTCATTGTTTTTACTATGTACTTTATTCGCGAACTTTATGCCCAAAAACCATGAAAATTGTGGAGTTATGAAAGGTGCATCACGAAAAGCATATTAATTGCGAAATTACGATCGAATTACTTGTTTTTTGGAAAGCGTTAAATATCGATAAAATGAGACTAAATTTTGAAAATGCAACCCCCGGTTAACTCGCGTTTGGAGAGCTTTCGAATGGGGTAAAACTCATCCCGACCTGACGTTTCTCCGAACAGCTAGAGGGCCGGGGGGGAAGCGCCCTGCAGTGCTATTATTTATTTTCAGAAATTCTGCTTGTCCACTGAAGATGATGACAAAACGCTGATGGTCATCATCGTCGTGGCCGTCGTCGGCACCGTGTTGTTGATCGTCGGTGCCGTCGGATTGTGGTTGTGGGTGCGCTCACGGCGCCAAAAGCGTGAAAAGAAAGAGCCTGTCAACTCCCCGAAGAGCCAAGGAACCAAGTAGGCATTTTCTTAGCCCGTGTAAGCAACCGGAATTCTGGCCTTCCCAGACTTTCTTTGTTAAATCCGTAAATATTGGGAAAAATTGTGCACCCCCGTTAACTTTAAAGAATCGTCCCTTTCTACCATCGGGCTCAAAATTTTTGGGAAAAGTTCCCAAAAAACCCGGGAGTGAATTGACTAGCAACTGAAGTAACTGTAAACTGAATTTTTTAGGAATAACTCTGACGAGGAAGAGAAGTCGGCCGAATGAGAGGAGAAGCAACCGCGAGCCGCGCCTCCAGCCCTAACACCAGCCCGAGGCGCGCCGCCCTATTGCATAGAGAAAATCTGCTGGTCCTGGTGATTGGCTCCAACGCTTTTTGCAAAGCGAATCTGTGATTTGTACACTGGTGGAATAAAGGGTTTCCGCAAATATTGTTGTTGGGTAAACACGTGTCTACACTGCATTTGTTTTTGAAATATTTACACACAAGCAATTGGTTCTATCGCACAATAATTGGCTTCTCTCAAAGGCCTGGGATTGAGGGCTAAAAAGGTGTCCGGACGAGCCTGAAGAGACGACACGACTTTTCAACATAGGAATATGTGAATGCGACTTCGATAACTTACGGTAAAGTGTTTTTTGGGTCTTTTCTTTGTATCTTTTGTATCTGATTTTCCCAAAATAAGTAACGCCATCGTTATCAAAAAATTTTGTTCGATCGAATGAGCCCTGCAACCAGGGGCGTACGAGGGGCAACAGAGCAGTTGCCCCCAAAATCGGCCGAAGGCCGAAAAGTTCATAAGGGGGGACCCTTATGATTTTTTTCAGTAAAAATTTTTCTGCCTGCGGCGCTGTTTATTACTGTTTTTAAGACGGTTTTTACTGCTATGAAGCCTATTTTTCCAAAATTTTTTTGCCTGCGGCGCTGTTTCTCATTAGTGCGTCAACTGTCCATATATAATTTTCGCCTGCGGCGCGTTTTCTGTAATGTTTTTACATGAATTTGAGCGTTTCTAACGCTTTTTCCTAATTTTTTGTGGCATGCGGCGCTGTTATAGCTGCGATTTTTGAATGTTTTGAAAGTGGTGACGGGGGAGGTCGACAAAAATTTTCGAGTCGCCCCCCAAAAATCGGGTTCGTGTACGCCCCTGCCTGCAACTCAAAATTTTCCAAAACTGTAGAATTGGTAATGGTTGGTATGGACTCTGATTTTCCTATGGATTCGGTAAAATATTGCCCACCTTCGCTCGTCCATAAACTGCGGCCTAGCAGCACTCTGGTTTTTATGACGTATGCTATTCGAGGCAGAAAAAACTTTCTAACAATTGTTGTTGTAAGAACTTTTTTATCGTAATTCGACCACGGCGAACATTGTGAGATATTCGGCGCATTAATAGGACCTATGGCTGAGGCGCTGGGCTTGGGGGTAAACTGAACTCTAAGCCGGAAATTTAGTAGTCCACGGCCCCTGCGTTGATTCCTGGCAAATAGCCAGATGCGGCGGCCACGCGACCGCGCCACATGTTCTGATGCCCCTGTTTGGTCTCGGCAACGCTTGAATTTAAAAATTCAGAAGCTATTTCCGTACTCCGCATCGGATTTTGATCATCATAAGTCTTTTATTTATGAAAATTGATCAGATAATCTTTGCTTACAAGGCTTAATTGTGTGCCTTGCAAAGCATTACGACACGTAATCGTCGCGCACTCAAAAAGGCGTTTTCGCACCAAGAAAAATTTCGGTTTTATTCAAGTACCAGGGTTGAAAAGCCGCTACGCGGCTTTTCACCCCTGGCCTTTGCACACGGAACTCTCAAAGTTGGGCACTTTGCATAATTCGAGCGAACAGCGAGAGTGAACCCAAAAACATTAAGAGCAACCGGCCGCTAGCGCGACAAAATTCGAAATGAGCCTCCTAGCGCCTCGTATGCAAATGAGGATATTTCCATATGTTTTAAAATATTATATAATTTTGGAGTGTATCTCTGTGTGTGTGTGTGGATGTCACTTTCGAGGCCCGATTTACGGGCCTTCCCTTGGATAAAATGCGCTGATTTTTTGTCACTAGGGGGAATCGACCCTCCTCTTTCCGATGGCGTTTTCACAATTTCGATACAATACAGGTTTACAAAGTTAAAGCGGTTTTATTCATCTTTGGGGGTAATTTGCATAATCTGAAAAATTACAAATCTCCTCATTCTTGCAATTTGCACGCACGTGTGTAGTCGGTGGGGAAGGGGTCCGAAGCTATCGGAAAGTCAAATTTTTCATGTAAAGGCCCAATTCCAGCGCCCAAGGCCCGCGAAGCGGGTTTTGGGCGCTGGTTTTAAAATAACTAAAATAAGGTATAAATCGTCATTTTATTAAGAATCTGATAAGCTTGCAGTAATCTACGCATTCGACTACCCCTAAATACTGTTCGGCTGGGTCCTAAAATTGATCCCCCTTCACGATATCTTGGTAACCCGGTTTCTTCGAGCCATTTATGCAAAGTGTCCACACACACACATGAACTATTTTTTTATATATAGTAGGATTTTACGGTTTTTCGCAACGAAATCACTTTTCTAAGCCTTTTCGGCAGTGACCCTTTCGTTTTTTACCAGCAGTACCAGTAACCGTGCGCACGAATTTCGACTTCCGAGCCCCTTTAGGGAAATTCTGAAAACACCGTCTTTTTCGCCGTGGCAGATTATGGAAGATCAGCTTGGTCCTATCCCGAATCTCGGGGCTCACCTAGTGCATTTCCTTAGCAAAATTTACATCGGTATTGCTTGAGTCACTTTTTTGCATCTGCTTTGCAATTTGAATCCCGGAACGAGAATCGCTGGCGTACAGGCCCTTTTGGTCTCGATAAAGTTATCATTTCCCACACAACTTCCCTCCAGGGCGCCGTCTCCCTTCTGTCCTTCAACGCGGTCAGGCGTTCGACTTCTCGTCTGGATCAGAAGCTTCATCCACTGTTGTGTCGAGTCGTCCGGAATCTCGGTCGACGATTCAACAAGGTAACCTTTTTGTTTCGTAGAAGGAATTAGAATAGCTGCACTGCATTGAAAAATTTTCTGGTAAGATGCAATTCGCGAAAAAGCAAAAAATTACGCAGCGGGCGGGGGTCGAACCAGGGATGGTCCGCTCCACGGCCCAAGATGCTAGCCACTACACCACGCTGCGAAAGGAGGGGCCGCAGCAAAAGGCCCTCAAAAAGCCTTTCGACGCTCGTTTTTGGTTTTCTTGCTTTGGCCTGCATCGGAATTTCGCTTTGCATAAAAACTACGAATTCTGAATGTGAATTACGCCAATAGTAAGTAGCTTCTCACAATCAATCTATCTGACATTTTACAGCACCGAGATGCACCACCGGCACCTCTCAACCGGCTACCCACCTCGGAACGTCTTCAATGGGGCCTCAAGCGGCCTACTTCTGATGCTCGTCTCCGCGCTGTTGATCGCCTCGGCCGTCGCCACGCCAATCCGGTACACTCTTTGTTTTTCTTTGTCGACTTTTTGGGCACTCAAAATCTCTCCGACCAACGTTACGAAACACTCCGCTTCCTTGCCTTGACTTCCGGCTTAGGCTTAGGCTTAGCTTGGTTAAACCTAACCCTAGCTTAATCCCGGCTTAGGCCTAAGCTTAGCTTCGCTTTAGATTACCCTAATGAATCCAAAGACTTCATTTCGTTGGCTTGCTATCGGCTTAACTAACGTACCTTTTGGTTTGGTCTGGGCTGTCAATGAGGGCCAAGCTCAGGTTTAAGCTTGGCCTAATTTATGAGTGAGCTTAGAAATTAAAAAAACGTAGCTTGAAGCGATTTGGAACCTTGCACTGGACCCCTCTCCCCCGTTCTGCATTAGCACCCTCCTTTCTTTTCTTTTTTAGCTTCTGAGTCTAATTTTTCGTTGAGAAATTTTCGCAGAAGCACCAACGACTCGCGACTCGCTGGCATCGGCCGTCAGCGGAGAGATGCGAGCATCCCGGTTCGTGTTTGACGCCGTAACGAGCGCCTGGCTTTGCGTCTCAATGTTTTACATTTCTAGTGCCCCAGCTCCCGTCCGTTTGTTTGCTACGCCTTCGACGAGCGCGTCCAAGACTATCCACCGTGGCTACAAACTACCGATACGCAAAAAGAGGCGGACAAGGTAAGGAGGGTATCGTTTCTTTAGCAGTCGCGCTGGAGGGGTCGTGATCCCCGCGGTGACCAATCACAAAAATTCGCAGCGTGTGTAAACTATTCCAAAATTGGGGGAGGGGTAAACTGCACTTAAGCCGTGCTTGGAGTAAAAAAACTTTTGGTAAGAATTTACTTTACCCCCCGCAGCCGAAGTGTCCCAACGTTGTCGGTATTTTCGCTTATTTTGTCGGGGATTTTTGCAACGCCATTCGATAGAGCGTCGAAAAATATAATAAGAGTTTTAATTTGAGCCTACAATAATGTAAACTAAAAAAGTTATAGCCAAAAACTTCCGGCTGGGGGGGTAAAGTAAACCGTAGCCAAACTTTTTAAACTCGAAAAGCTGATTAAAAACTTTTTAAAGCGTTCAAAAAGTTTTTGAAAGTTTAAAGCGTTTTAAAACTTCGCCTTGCTCTGGCGAATATTTTGGTATACTTTACACACTTGTAGATGAACAGGGAGCCGAGATACACAAGTTGGGTGCCGGCTGGGGGGGAGGTAAACTGCACTCTGACCAATCTCGAAATTGGACCAACGCGCACGGCTGTCGCATAGTGAACAAGTAGCGCGATGCTGAGATGCTTTTTTCTAGTGCTCGTCATGTGACGTCGCAGCCGTCGCGGCGGAGTGCTATGATGGTCAGCTCTTGGCCGCAGATTTTCGGCTTGGTAAAAGGCTAAGAGCCGATGAGTGTCGCCCAAAACTATGTGTAGGTCTTTCCGAATTTCAGCACATAGTTCTTCCAGAAGCGTGATGCGCCCGAAGCAGCCGATTGTATAGTCCCCGTCAAAATCAATGACAACAAGGGTGGGTGGATCGTATCGGGTGGGTAAAAATTGTGTTTCTAGAGACGCTGTACTTTCCCTTCAACCTGTGTACACGCGAGATGGTGGCCTCCGGGCTATGCGATGGGAAGCGTCTGTAGGTCATCGTTGGCCACAATATGAATGATGCCAACTTTTAGGAGCATCGAAGCATATATGCCAAAAGCAATCCCACACACGACGCAATACTTCCTCCAATGCGATGCTGGATTTGTCATCCCGGAGTTAGTGAACGTTGTATTATCCGACGAACCCTACCTACTGCCAGAAAAGCATCATCTTCTTTAGAATGGTTCTTACTGCTCACGCCGCGGACAGCAACGTCCGAGAAACGTGCATCCCAAGTCTCCAACTGGCCGCCGGATACCTGCAGACCGACAAAACACCACTTGAGAACAACCCCTACGACGTCTTCGATCCCATGGATCCTAAGGTAAAGAATTGAGCTAAACGGGCAAGGATTTAATCTTTAGTATTGTCCGAAGGGCGGTCGTCAAGCCGGTGAAAAGTGCGCCCCGCTTCATCTTTGTATGCCCAACCCAAACGCAATGTTGGCTTTATTTCTTACCACCCAGTAATGTTCGTTTAGAAAGTTTTATCCCGGCACCGTCAATGACTTCAAAAAAGCGACCGAATGCGACGAGCAGTGCGTGTTCCCGCGCCCGGATGGAAAGTACCCTCCGGAAAGCTGTGTCCTTTTGGATATCAAGGATCCGAACGGCTCCCCGCCATACTACACGCTTCGTCGGGCTTTGGTAAAACATTATATGTCTCTTTTTCTTTCTTTCTCTTTCTCTCTCTCTCGCTCTCTCTCCCGCTCTCTCTCTCTCTCGCTCTCTCTCAGACTGTGTCTGCCTGTCGCTCTAACTCTCTCACTCACTCCCTCTCTATATTGTTTTCTCTCTCTCTCTCCCTTCTGTCTATCTATCTCTCGTCGCTAACTTTCTGAATTTCAGTCGGGACCGTACGCCTCGTTGAAGAGCGAGGAAGAGACAATTTCCCTCTTGACGAGTCTAAAAGTTCCCGAATCCCCTGCCGGGCAGGTTCTACTTTTCCTGAGGCTGGAGACCATTGTTTATAGACATCCGCCGACAAGGAGAAGGCAGAAACGCAGCAAGGGGCTCGCGTCAAACGTCAGGGCTCCGCGCTTCCAGCAGTCTCCTATCCGCGCTGCATCAAGACAGACGGGCTGCCGGTATACACACTATCATCTAGATTCTTGAGATTTCTGAACCTTTTCCATACATTTCTGGTCAAAAGGTTTTGGTTTTCGAGATTATTAAAATGACCAAGAAGAGGTCAATATTTCCGGATTTTCAGAATTTTTTAAAAACGTTGGGTTCACTTTTCGGCATCCAAAAACCGTAACCACACAATGAAAATCCGTTATCCGAATCGAAGCAGAAATCCGTTATCGAAATCGGTACATATAGGTCGAAAACAAAAAATTGTCCCCCTGCAAACAGTCCAGAATAAAAACCTCCCCCCGGCTAATGGACCATTACCCTTTGCAGGCCGATCAGAAGGCCATCGTACAAGCCGACGAACTGCTTGATTGCGACAAGAACCCGTTCTACAAGGGCTGGGCCACGAATCGCTGACCGTCACCAAGTTGCAGCTTTGCAGTGAGGTCGATTCGAATCAGGTATCCGGCCATTTTTACAGAAAAATACTGCCTTCTCATTTTCAGAAATTCTGCCGAACCTCCGCGGACAGCCATCAAACGATCGGCAACGGAACAACCCCGGCTTCAGAAGAGGACTGGCGTGTCATTCCCGAATTCTGGGGATGGGTCGTCTTTTGGTCCGGCTTCAGCGTCAACATGTTGACGATCATCGCAACAGCCGTCGCCTGGTATATTCGATTCGGACGGCCGGAAAAGGACGACGATGATGATGATGATGAGGAGATGGATTCGCATTCTCGCAAGCACGACTCGTCCAAGTACGCCTTTTTCTCCTCAGCAAGTCAACACCCCTCTCACTTCTTTTGTCAATGACTCTCGACTAAAATAGAAAGTTTTTTTCGTAAACCTCAAGCACTTTTCTAGGCCAAAAAAATTTTTGATTGAAACGTTGAAAAGATTGTGGGGTCTCCGCTTATGATCAAAAACGGGTTTTGGAATGTTAGCAAGGGGGGGGGAGGGAGAGAGAAATATTCCCTGGTAATTCCGTATAGCCTTACAACGTAACGTTAACTAGTTTTGTTAGAATTTTACGTAGTTATTAGATAAAAAACAATATAAAAAATGCTAAAAATTTTCGAAAATTTCTGGCTTTTTTGTCAAAAATGTATGAAAATGCCCAGAAAAGTCAAAATTTCGATGGTTCAAAAATTTTCCAAAGTTTGTAGAATTTTCTAGCAATTTGGAACAACGAAATAATGTAAAAATACAACCCATAAATAGCGCAGCACGAAAAACTTGTTGTGAAAAACCATAAGTTGGACCTCCTCGCTTTCATAACTTTTTTTAAAGCTGAATTTGTAGGAAGAAGACGGGCGACGACGATGACGCGTGAGCATGAGAGGAGAAGCAACCGCGAGCCGCGCCTCCAGCCCTAACACCAGCCCGAGGCGCGCCGCCCTATTGCATAGAGAAAATCTGCTGGTCCTGGTGATTGGCTCCAACGCTTTTTGCAAAGCGAATCTGTGATTTGTACACTGGTGGAATAAAGGGTTTCCGCAAATATTGTTGTTGAGTAAACACGTCTACACTGCATTTGTTTTTGAAATATTTACACAAGCAATTGGTTTTTTTCCTCACAAAGTCTAAAAAGCATTTTTGCAGTAACTTAAAATCTACCGTACCGGTCGAATTGAAAGTAAGCATTAAGCATTTTAAATATCTTTCTGCATCTCTGCTCAAAATTTTTATGGTTTTCCGAAGCACGCTTTTATTGTGAATCAACTTAACAAAAAGCCTTGCAAAATCTGAGTCTTTTTGAGTCTCACTTTTTTTGTATAAATCTATATATGCCTAGTAACTTAATAGAAAATGTTCTAATAGTGTTTTTAGTATATCTAGTTCTATTCGAGCTAGAAAAACTATCTAAAAACATTTTCAAAAGTCGAAAGTTTGGTCAAAAATCGGCCATTTTCTTTCGAAATTCGATATCGTTGACATTTTTTAATACAAATTTGTAAAGCTTTCACGTTTATGAATGGAAAACAATCCCTTAGAAACGTCACCACTCTTTATTTTTGGAAAATTAGATCTCAGGAAAATGTTCGGTTGCACTCTCGATAGAAGCAGCTCGAGAATACTAGCCCAAGTTTCCGGCAAAATGGTTGGGTTATCAGTAAATTTTTTTCAGCGATTATACTGTATTTTTTGACAATGAATTGTTTTCAAAAAAATAGACTTTAAAAAGAGGGAAAAAAAAAATTAAAAAATTAAAAAAAAAAAAAAAAAAATAAAAAAAAAAGGGGGAAAAAAAAAAAAAAAAAATAAAAAAAAAAAAAAAAAAAAAAAAAAAAAAAATAGGGGCACCGGGGCCCCCGGAAAAAAAAGGGGGGCCCCCCCCCCGGCCGCTTTTTAAATTAAAAAAACGTTAAAAATTAATTTAAATCGGCCAGGAGCAGAGAAAACAAAACGTAAGATGGTTCGATAACACTACGCTATATTCCAAGCAACACTCCGCAACATGTAATTCAAAAATTTTATTAACAAACTCCACACGTAATTATGCAAGCTCAAAAATGAAAAGTCATAAAATTAGAACGAGTGCTTCTCAACGGCCTCGTCCGAGATAGTGTACAACGTGTCGGTGGAGTAATCGTAGGCAATGTTCTTGTGCGCTTCTTCCTGAAAAACCATATTAAATGATTTTATCTCTTTTAAAAACTACCAAAGTGGTGGCGCTCTTCTCCCAAACGGCCGGCTCGCCGAATTTCACGTTGTGGACGTCACCGACGAATCGGCTGTCGCACATGCCCACTTGTTGAGCGCCTAAAATGCATAGTTTTCACGCTCACAACGTTTCTTGTTGCATAAACCAAATACCATCAAAAACTAATAAACTTCGTTACCTAGGCTCCACAAAATAATTATAATCAATTTCCCAAAAAGCAAAATGTTTATGGAGGTATGGGGAATTGAACCCCAGACCTCTCGCATGCTAAGCGAGCGCTCTACCACTGAGCTATACCCCCAGGCGATCGAGGGGATTGAGATGGCAACCATATGGCAGGTGTGTGCCGGCTATGGCATGAGGTGGCAATTCGATTTTTTGACGCCTGATTGATCGTCAAGGGGGAGTGTGATGCCATCCACCCCTTATGAGGTGCTGCCAATCCCCCTCGCTCGCCTGGGGGTATAGCTCAGTGGTAGAGCGCTCGCTTAGCATGCGAGAGGTCTGGGGTTCAATTCCCCATACCTCCAAAAACTTTTGCTTTCTTGAGGATCATTTTACAAAATTTAATTTTGATAGCTTTACTTGTTCTTCTCTCAATTTTCGCAGTCTTGAACCATCTTTCAAAGAAAGTTTTTTATTAGCCAAATTTTTAATTTTGAAAATGCTTGTCTCATCTTCATATTCAAACTATCAAAATAATTGAAAAACGTACCTGTCGCGTGTCCCCATTCGCCATTTGGCCGCAAGTGGGTGAACCTCGAGCCGGTGAAGCCGAAGTGTGGCGGCTCACCTTGGATCTAAACGATAATTTATCAATCTAGTTTAAAATTATCGGGAATGAGATAATTTTCCAGTATTTTTGGTCGGAAACTAACCTGAACAGGCTCCGGATTTCCGTTTCCGCTCAAGGGGAGGGCTTGTAGACGTCCGGATTCCCAACGATAGACGCATCCGTGGACGGCGAAGAAGAAGTAGACCTTGTCGTCCTTTTTGCAGCCGAGTACCGGGGCTCCGTTCTGAAATTGTGGTCTTAGTATGATTTTATGCCTGTTTTCATCATCTATTCATAGTCGTGCAATGGATGTTATAAAATATAATCCCGTCGTGGTTTCAATGCTTTGACTCACGATAATCTCCTCCTTGTTGAGGTCGCATCGCTTCGAGACGTGGCCCGAGTTGAGGTCAATTTCGTAGAGGTGGGTCTTGCCGTGGTTGACAAAGAAGGTGACGGTGTCTGCTGAGGGTTCATCATCAACCAGCTTCACTCCAGCTGGGTTGCACTCGCAGCCATCAGCGATCGCCGAGCCGCTCATCTAAAAAAGGAAAATGTTCCTATTTTAAAGTTGAGTGTTAAATTTATCGAATTCGAACTTACCGAGAACGTCTTGCCCTGCCAGCTCTTCGATGCAGTGTCCCAAGTGTAAAGGGCTTTTGGCTCGAATCGGAGGAATTCCTTGTAGAGAAGCAGGTGGAGGGCGTTGTTGCGGACGAAGAAAAGTTCGCCTTGGTTTTCCTCGTCGGACAGCTCGGGGATCTAGAATAATTACGTTTTACAACCGGCATTAGGTGTATTAGAAAGTGTTGTACTTTCAGAAGCCTTACCTCATAAGGACCTTCCCAAGTTCCGGAATTCACATCAAAAGCCACGACATGGCCGCCGTGGAAAGCCACGCGGTGTCCCCAGTTGTGCGTTTTCTGATCCTTGTCTGAAAGTTTCATGTATCGTTTCCAAAATAAAACTTACAGGTCAAGCCGAACAGCCAAATCTTCCCATCCACAAAAACGGTGGTGTAGTACTCGGCCGGCTCGGGGACGACGGATTTGAGGCCCTCACCAACTTTCGTCATTTTATCTGAAAATTTAGGTCGTTGAGCGGCCTATACAAGAAGCACGCCACAATGGAAAACACCAAAACGGCTTGAACGTTCTCGAAGTGAAAGATCAGAGTGAATGTGGTGGTTTGCGACAAGGAAGTTCGGGGGAAAAGTCGGCCATTTTGTATCAATCAGCGATGAGGGAACGTCTTGGGCAAGGGACAAGGTCGTCGGAAAAACGCTGCTTTGGCCTGAACATAGATTCCCATGAAAAAAACGGTCGAGGACAGCTCAATAGCCGCCCTGAAAACGGCATTCCAAAACCAATCTAATAAAATTCACGCTTACGATTCAGCAAGTAAAATTTATAAACTTTTGACGTATCAACAAGAAAGAGCCCTTTTCAATGAAGCTAAACACCCTTCACATTCAAAATACCCAAAAGAAGACGTACGAAGTTATCTGAAACCTTTATAATAGTTCTTGAACTTTCTAGAACCCCTAAACCCCGGGAGAAACAATAAAAACAACGCCAGGCGTTGCTCGCATTTCCGAATGCTCTTTCCGGTTCCGGGTTCGCAGAAAGAGCGAAAAGAGTAAAAAGACCCTCGCCAAAATCGAACGACCCCACTCAACAGCGAAGGCCACAGCCGTTTTCCGCCCAAAACCGCATTCCCTTCCGCAAACATGAATCAAAACCTGAAAACGATCATGTTTAAAGGGCCGCCCGCGGCGGGGGGGGGGGTCCCCCCCAAAAAAAACACACGGGGCAAGGGGGGAGGGGGGGGGGGGGGGGGGGGGGGGGGGGGGGGGCGCCCTCCCCCCCGCGGGGGGGGGGCCCCCCCCCCCCCCTTTAACCAAGAAAGTACACCAAATTTTTATCAACCAGTTTACCAATGGTTACCTTCAAAAAATGAGATTAGTTGCTGAAAAAACAGGAGCGAAAACACCCGTGGAGTAAGTGAGGGACCAACCGAATCTGGCTTACAACATAAAAACATTGGCAAATTACAAACAAAATAGAGCATAGCTGGTGAATATTCAGAAAATCCTGCCAGCTGTTAAAAAAGGCGTAAAAACAGTCGGTAGCACCAACAATGAATAGAGTAATCGGCTGGCCAGCGGGGAATGGTAGGAATAGTGTCGGAATCGCAGAGTTCACGGAATAGTTAGGTTGGCGGGTAGGAAAGGCACTCCCAGACCCCGACTTCGTCGACATAGATGAGCCTGTCCCTGGAGTGATCGTAGGCATAGGTGGTGGTGGTCGACTTAGATCCCTAGAATAGATTGTAAGATTACAAGAAATAGATGTACCGTCATATACGACTTCCTCCAGCGAACCTCCTCCGCGTTGAGGTCGAGCGTGTAGATGAGCGCGCACGATGTGGGTTCGGCAGGCCCAATGTGACCTAAAATACGAAGATTACCTATAATATTAAGTGAATACCTTGAACGTGGACCCACACGCCGTCCTTCCGCAAATACGTGTATTTAGCGCCCTCGTTGATGAACGGTGGGGTCCCGCCGGGTAACTAAAAAAAATCAAATAAAAAGATATTAACAAGTGATACAGGAATTTCGCAGCCCTCGCCGGTGGCCAAATCCAACGTGACGAGTCTGTCTGGCACCCAGTCGATCGGAATATCATTGACCCCGTAGAAGAAATGCAGCTTGCCGTCGAGTACAGCGCCTCGGATAGGTGTTGCGTTCTGAAATACAGAAATTATAAAACCGATAGAATAGATCTTTTTACCGGTATTGTCATAATCTCCGGCTTGATGTTGAACATCTTCTCCATTCTCCCGTCGACCAAGTTCAGGTGGTGGCACGAGCACTCGCCGGCAATCTTCACTAGCAAGTACGCGTCTTTGCTGTCCACCTTCACATCGACGGCACGAACGGTGATCCGCTCGACGGGGCCATTGCGCGTGTAGCACTCGGGGTCCAGCTAAAACAAAGCGTTGAAATAAAAAAACAAAAGTTACATTCAAAACTCGATGCTCCCAAATCTGCATGGCCGGGATAAATCGGAAGAGGGCTTTTGGTAGAAACCCGCCATAAGCGGCGAACAGCAGCAAGTAGATTTGATCGTTGCCCCGAATGAAGATCTCTTCGCAATTCTCGTCCCGGCTGATGTAGGGGTACTAAACAAAGAACAATAATAATGAGAAAAGAAAAACCTCTCGAGGCTGATTCCAAAAACGGTCGCGCATCTCAAAGCTAACCGAATAGCCGCCGGCAAAGTGCACATGGTGGCCGCTGAGGAAGCTTGGCAGATGGTTATCTGGAAAAACAAAGTTATATTGCGAAAGGCGGCGCTTTTGGATCAGCGATCCCGCAGTGATTGCGCCAAACTTTGATTTGTGCCACATTTGTATTGCCTGTTATCGCGCGTTGGGTGCAAAAGGCGCCTTACCGGGCACGTAAAAACTTACACTCTAACAAAGAAGTTTTTTGCTATCAATTCGTCAAAGAAACTTAGAAAAACCTCGCTATGTGCGCGGAAAACTAGTTATAAACATAGTTTAACTTAAACTAGCTAAAGTTAGGCTTAATTTTCATTCAGCTGATTGATCCACACGAAGTGAGCGAAGCCAAAACTTAGGTGATCTATGCGTCATTTAGAGGGGGGAAAGCCTAAGGGTGCCTTATCAGTTTCGGGAAAAGAAAGAAAAAGCCAAAGTCAATCCCGCCCAGTGAGATTCATTAGCAAGCCAACAAACGCAGGTTTTTCGCACCCAGTGCGCTAAATATAGCGGAAAACCTGGAAAAAGCACAAGTGTGGACACAATCAAAGTGGATACCCGAAAAAGGGCCGAGAAAGAAGCTCACATCTCTTCGAGAACATCCAGAGAACATCATCGGGATCTTGGAAGAAAGCCTCATGAAGCGGGGCCGGGTTGTTGACAAATTGATCGAAGTTCGGGCCAAGTCGAGACATCGTCACACCGCTTGCTGATTTTGGCCGAAAAGCGAAAATTCATCGCGCGCCGGGGAGCCCTGAAAATCGTTCGGTTACGGTATTGGAATGGCGCGGAATTAATTCGAAACTGCTCGGAGGAGTGGTGCGTAGGCTTTTCGGCCGGCTTTTTCCAAAAAGTTACAGAAAAACAATACATTTATCGTTTTTATACTTAAAAAAAGCAAATAATACTTTGAAAAGTTGGTCGTTACGTTGAATGGGATTGGGGCTGGGGGGGGTGAAATGGGCTTGGGAAAGTTCGATACTTCGATTTTAGCTAGGGAAAATTTCGGTAATACCGGAAAACTTGTTTTCAAAAATGAAAACTTGATCGCAACTAAAAAGATGAGAACAAAACGTTAAATCTTTCGATTTTCAATAAGCAAACAAGCAGATAAAGCCACGAAAAGTCGGGCATTACTTTGAATGGGGCGCGGTGGACTGAAATGGCCATGGGAAAGTTCGATACTTCGATTTTAGCAAGAATGGTTTCAGAAAAGCACGGGAAATACTTTATTTTAAAGAAAAGTTCATGGAAACCTAGCAATTGGGAGCCGGGACTGGGAATTTCATGGCCTTATGTACCCCCAGCCCTCGTTGGTTTGTTACGAAATGGCCGGGGTGACTCATTGTTTGTTGGTGGCGGGCCGGGGGATGGGATAGAGAAGCCAAATAGTAGTAAAAAAAAGAACAGATCTTATTAACAAAATGATATTCTATAAAAATTTTACAAAGCTGCTGGTTATTACGTTTTATCAGTAATACTAAAACCGGCTCTTCTCGTTTTCCGTTTGTTTTATCAAGAAGCTGCTTTATCGAAGCGGAAAAGGAAAGAAGTACAAAGTGTTGTCATATTAACAAAGTCTCTATAACTATTACAAAATTTGGTTTTATAGTTTTTTTTATGAAAAGATAGGCCCGTCTCGTGCTTTTTTGGGATGCTTTAGTAGGAAGCGGCTTCCCGTTAATACCAACCTAAAAATATTGACTTTATAGCGCGTTGTCTCGCGAATTTTTGGTGTACCCCACCCGAAGAAGGGGCTACAGCAAATAGCGCACACGACAAAAATACGCCCGGCCCGACCGCAAACACAAAAAGGGCCCTAGGGACAAAGAATCGTGGTAGTCCAAGTGGGGTTGTGGTTGTTGAAACGGTTTGAGGTAAAAGTCAGGGAGGAATGGGTTGATTTTTGGCGGTTAAAAAGTACGATAATACTTTACAAAAATTGGATGTTTCAGAAATAAAACTCATCGTTTCGTACCATAAACGCCAAACTCTGAGCGTCCTGATGTTTCTAGGAGCCTTCATAAGATCATCTAAATTATTATTTTTCTGTTTTAAGACATTCGAATGGTTTTTCTCTGAGAAAACTCCAAATTTTCTATTTTTCGGCACTCCGAAAATACGTAAAGTTGGAACCAGTAACCAACTTTCCCTAAGGACCCGATTTTTCTCGTATAAATATAAGAACTGTTTCGAAGTGTTACTATTCATAAAGACAGAAACTGTTAAAAGAAAAATTTGATTAAAATCCGAAAAATAGCGATTTCTTGACCAAAAATAGCCGATTTGCGTCAAAATTTCACCCTACAAACGATTCTTAGATTTTTTAAAAATGTAGTTAAATTTTAGTAAAAACACTTCAAATTACGTTACTAGACACTTCTTGACTTGTAGAAAAATGGTCCCCCCCGATAATGCGAAAGAACCACACCATCGTACCAAGAGTTGAGTTTTCAGTTTCATAGACTTTTTCTAGTTTACCTTTTGTATCTTGATTCAATGGGAGGCCCTCCACTGATCCAGCTCAACCACTTTTTACGCGAAAGTACGTACATTCCGCCCAATCAAGACAGCAGTCTCGAGGGAAAGTCTTAACAGGCTGGATGGACTGAAACATGGCTCCGGATCCGGCCAGGTGACTGACCACCCGGGATACGAGGGGGGTTAAGCGGGAGCAGCGGAATTCGGCAGAAAACGGGCATTCCGGTTCGGGATAAGAAACGGATCGGGAGGGCGAGAAAGCGGGGGGAGAAAGAAGCGGTGGAGACGCTCCCGGCGGTGGGGTCAGGCTCTACCGGATCCTGAAAATCGACATCGGAAAGCCATAGGAGGGGGTGGATAGGAGACTGGAGAGGGCATAGCAGCCGGTTTGTGCCCTAGGGGCATGCGATACCCGGCGCACCCGGTGGCCGACCACAAAACGGCTAGGTATTGCGGGTGATGTCCTTATTTTAGCCTTGTCTTAGTCCTTCGATGAGCTATAATAGATATAGCAAAAAAAAAAATACTCTAATTTTCGCTATTAAAGTGCCCGGCAATCCAAAATGGGACAATTTAGCTAATTTAGGTTAGCTTCGGTTTTGATGGCGTTTGAGCGCTATTAGCATTGTTCTTGCATATAAAAATTCGAGAATCAGGACCTGACATCACGCATATCAATTTTCGTTTGACTTTCTGCTACCTTGGCTGTTTTAACGGCACAGTAAAGTCAGACATCAATCGATTACGGTTATTTTCAAAATGTCGCAATTCATAATGCCGAAATTTACATGAGCAAATCTCCTGGAAGAACCCCAAACTATAATGCAAAAAAATTTGAGATTTCGGCATTCTGAATTTGAACATACTGACATTTCGACATTAGATCTCGGCATTATGAATTTCGAGGTTACGTCAGTAAACCAATCGGGTTTGCAGGATGGTGAATTTTTGATAAGGCTAGAGATTACACTCCGTTTTTCTCTGGTTTTTCATCGAGACCTACATGGCTATCCGAACATAAAACGCAAAATTAGTGTAGTGCAAAATTTTTGCAAAATTCAGTAGAAATGTGACGATATGAATAAACTAAATACCCTTTGAAAAATTCCCATCAATAGCTTCAGCTTTTGTGATTGCCAATTTTCTCGGCTTTGCTTTGGGTTCTTCCCTTCTAAACACTTGAAAACCTCGCCAATCCAGAGTTTCCGAACTGTTTATTCATCCCTTGGCAGTCACGGTCTATTCACACAAAAAAGGCAGCTATCCACAAACCCTCGGCGGGAACCAGTTCAAGCCGTCCGATCGCCACCCTCTGGCTGATCTCTTGCAAAACCCCGCGGTGGCCCCCGGATTATTTTCCTAGCCTTTCCGGGAAGTTGTCCTCTTTTCTTTAACCTAGTTCTTCACCTTCTCCGTAAAGTTGTTCATCTACTGCCTGTCCAACGAAATTGAGCACTTGCAGGATGGTGCCATTTTTGCTGCTTGGGCTAGTCGGCGCTACCGTAGCCTCATTTTGCGGGCAAGCTGCCGTGCCGTTCACGTTTCAGGTACATAATTTGGTTGAGAAACTACCAGAAGGCCTTAATTTAAATAATTTAAGTAATTTTTAATAAAATTGAATATTTATTTTCTAATTAACTGTTCGATAACGGAAACAAATCTTCCGAAGCGCTTCCTAGGGTGTTATAAAATAGCAAAATTGCCGAAATCGCTAAAATCACAAACCTACCGTTTTAACATTGGAGTCGAATCGTCAATTTTACTACAATAGTTTTATTCTTACGCCATAATAATGATATTAAAAGCATAAAAACTTCCAAAGAAAGTTTTTTAAAGAAATCCCAAAGTGAATTAATTCAGTGAATTTTTTGCGGTTTCCAAAAATTAGGTATTTTGCTTCTTTTACAAACGGAAATCTTTAGCTATGGATCTTGGCGTGTCAAATAAATTTTAATACACGAATTACTGCTTTTAAAAGTATATAAATTTAGGTCCTCCGAGCCGGATACCCAGTGCTAGGTTGCGCACGACCCAGGTGCTTTGGCTGGACCGCTAATGGCACTCGAGTAGCGGATTCCGCCCAATTCTACCGCATTAATGGCAAGGAGGATGGGTATTTGAGGAGGTAACATCCAATTTAACAGCTTTAATAAATTTTTTTGAATAAGACTACCTTTTTTCTAGCTTCCCCCATTGCTTTCAGCGTAAGAAATTTTTTAGGCTGGCCTAGCTACCGTAGTTTTCAAAAATTTTTTGGTATTTTCCAGATCCGATGTTCTTCTCCGCCAGCCCTTCAAAACCCAAGGATTCGTCCCCCAGCTTTCGGTAAGCCGAATTTTTTGGTTTTTGAAGGTTTCTTCGACTACGACAATTTCCATGACCACATGACGCTCTCACAAAATTATAGCTAGCGTTCCCAGACTTTTCTACTTATTTTTTTCGAGAATATCGAGAGTTCAAAGCTTCAAAGTAGGGTAAAATTAGAGGCCAAGACAAAGAGATCAAACTTTAAGGTAATTTTTCTGTTTTAGAGCTGCGAGACCAACTATCGGCAAAACGGCTGTGACGCCGGGCAGTGGATCGGTGGGCTTGCACCACAGTCGGATGCCTACTCAAAAACGTGGGTGACTGCAGAAAGTTGGAATTAGAGAGAATAGAAAAAACTGTATTATCATAATTAAATTAAAATTCCAAGTCAATAAATTTTTCCGGGTTTTAAAATCCCGATTTTTCTATTTTTTTTTCGTGAAAAGCGAACCTCTTGGACTCGTAATTCGAAAATTACCGATTACTGTCGTTAGAGCTGTAGCTATGTAAATCACCGAACCGAGAAGGTGTAAATTCTCATTAAGGTTTTAAAACTGGCGTAAAACATAAAGCTTTATTGCTCGTCAAAAGTGTAGGACAATTTTCGCCCATTTTAACGTTTAAAAATGCAAATTTCTCAAAGTTCAAAGTAAAAATAAGATATTTTTATACCTCAGACATGACGGCGAAATTTTTCGCTCTAGCGACTGCCTGAATTAATAGATAAATTTATATTAAATATTAGATTACCTAAAATAGCAAGGAACGACTTTAGGCTCCAATCCCGTTGCTGCTCCTACGGACCTCTCTTCAATTCGGAAGACCGAGGAATCGCCCAGCTGCACCCCGGTCAGATGGTCGTCGGAGGAGAGGTAGGGCTATCAAGGCTTGCAAAGATGTTTTAAACCAGCTGGACTTCGGGCTACCCCCTTCGCTCCCTCCCCCTCGCCGAAACGCGCGCCATCTGGCTCACTATGTCCAAGATCACCCCAACCTCCACCCCACCCCTTTTACTAAGAAAAAAACTTCCAAAGTTAATTTTAATAATTTAAACTAAACTTTTTCATAATTTTTTTTATCAGTTTGGGGGTTTCTGACCACGCTCTATCCGAATCTGAATAGACCTAAGCTCTAGCTCGTTTCCCCTTCGAGTTGAATTCGGGACCGGACGGACAGACAGACAGACACCTCAAGAAAATTATTATAGTAGATTTTTAGGTGACGCAAAGCGGTCGTCTCGTCGCTTTTGACTACATTGCCAACCTGAACAAAATTATCGCCGACAATGGAACGATCATCTACAACGTGCACGTCCGCAGGATGCAGTGTTTGGATGAGGAGACCGGTAAAAATTCCCAAAGATTGTTATAATCAGAATTTTAGCTTCTGAGACGATTACTGCTAACAACGCGATTATTCCATCGGCTCAGCGTGGACTGGAGAAGGTAATAATTTAAGTAAACCATATGGTTATTTCGCACCATCGGATATTCAATTTTGTTCCTGAGCCCAGGATGCTTGGCAACGTTCGCATGTGTTCTGATAGGGTTTTTTTTTCGCAAAAGAAGACATTTTTGGGCGAAAATCAATGCTTTTTCTATTTTTCAAACAACATTGGCAGGTTTAGCGTTTCGAAAAGCAAAAAAAATAGCTTAGCTAACGTCTGTACAAGTGTTCATACGCAACTGCGTACGTCCTATAAATCTTGGAAAATTCAGAATCCCCTCGATGTCGCCCCATCTGACATCCAGCTCCAAACAGTCCAGGAGCACAACGCTCAGGCTCTCGCCGCTCCGACTCAGGTAACGGATATAACGAGCTGAATAAAATACCCTAAATTATCTCATTCGCTATAATAAAAACTTCTCATTGATTTTGAAACTAGTTTAGGGAATGAAAGGTATCTAGAAGAGAATTGTTCAAAGCGTACCTCATACCACTCTTTTCAGGTCTTCGGCCAGCCCCCAGGCTTCCAGACTCCTCAACTCCCCCAACAACAGCAGCTCGTCCCAGCTGCCTCGGTAGATGCTCAGCCTCAACCTGCCCAACTTGTTAATCAACAACAACAGTACCAGCAGCAACAGTACTTTGGACAGAATGGACCTGCCGCTCCCCAGGTGAGCATCTCTCTCTCTCTGTCTCTCTTTCTCTCGCTCTCCTTCTCCCTCTCTCTCTCTCTCTCTCTCTCTCTCTCTCTCCCTCTCGCTCTCGAAAACCGAGATCTTTAGGCGACAACTCAGTACCCCCAGCGAACCATGCCTCAGCCGTCGCAGTACCAGCAACAGCAGCAGCAGCAGGTTCAACAGGTTCAGCAACAACAGCAACAAGTCCAGCAGCCGATGCAACAATTCGCCCAAGCCTTCCAGCAGGTAATATCCATTTTTTCGGTTTTTATGACGTACTTATACTTTAGCCCCAACTTTCAACTACCCTGAACCTCTTTGGGAATCAGCCCCAGCTCCAGGCCCTCCCCCAGGCTCCCCAAGTGAACTATCAACCCACCGCTCAACAGCAACAGCCTCAGCCGCTGCCTCAGGCTCAGGTAAGGTTAAGTTGTAGAAAAGGTATAAAAAATTAATTAAATGGTTTTTCCGGTTAGCTCACTTAAGCAGTTATTTTTGAGTACAGGGGTACACCTGATTAACTACCTAAACTACTGACAAAACCGACAAAATATCCTATGCGAGTAATTTTTAGGGAATCCAACAAGTCAACCAACCCGCTAACAACTATAACCAGCAGCAGCAAAACGGCCAGCTTTTCCCGAATCTGTTCCCCCAGCAGCCCCAGCAGCAACTTGTCAATGGTAAGCTAGGCTTAGGCATAGTATTACGTGGAGGCTACGACTTAGCAATAATCGAAAAACGTAGAAAAAAATATAAAAAGACCTTTTCAAAACTTCGGGTGTGCCTTGGGAACCGTAACTCAGCTCCTTGTGTCAATGGCATCCCCTGCCTCTTGCCACTGACAGCCGGGGATCTCCAAAGGCTGATAGCGCCCTGCTCCGTCCCCTCTCTCGCCTGGGGGTATAGCTCAGTGGTAGAGCGCTCGCTTAGCATGCGAGAGGTCTGGGGTTCAATTCCCCATACCTCCATAAATTTTTGCTTTTTTAACGTTTGTCGGGAAATCCTATAAGGAACAGGGGATTTATAAGTTTTTGCAGGAAAAACAGTTGTATTCACGTTTTTCTTCCAGGCATGCCCCAGATGCCCACCCTTGCTCCCCTGACGATGCCACGACTTGAAGACATCCCGAAAATCGATATCCCATCAATTGAAGAGGTTGAGCAGAGCATCCCGCCCGTCCAGAAGGCCATTCTCTCGCAGGTGGCGCGGTTCTTCGGTGTCCTCTAGACATTCCATGCCCAAATCCACGATCTCACTGTTTTTTTGCGAATTTTATCCCCTAATAATAAAAGTATTTTCTCAGATGCTGCCCTCAAATTTTACAGATATCCGAGTTTCTATCTTATACCAACGCCACACTCCAGGAATTACAAGAATTACGAGAAAGCAAGTTTCCAAAAACCCAAAAATCATCCGGAAGGCGAAAGGGGTGAAAAGTACAGTTCAACATTAATCATAGAGGTCGAAATGCGCCGTTTTCTAAGATCCGATAATTACCTTTGGATCGGAGATGGCGACAATCGAGCCCTTTCAACAATTTGTGAAAATAGTGTCGGGAAGGGATAGAAAAAGCACTCGGTAATCACAGACTTCCTGCAAAGTTTGTGATGCCTAAAAATCAAGCTTTTACGGGAAATTCGGAGGAAGAAATGGATAAAAATGGGAGAACTAGACACTTTTTACGAAAATACCTCTTTTGAAAGGCTCCGAAAGGGCTTGTGAAGCCGAAAACCATAACAGAATGGAATACGAGTAGGCGTCGGGCGTCACGGGCGTGGCACTATCGTAACAGGATGGAAGTACGAAGAAAAACAGTAGACAGTGTGAACCTCTTGTGCCGCGACACGCAACGCATATCCTGGATTTTCATGACGCATATCCTGGATGATGTATTAGCCTCCTAAAAACGGCAATCACGCTGCGTGCGTGCTGCGTGTCGCGGGCGCTACGAAATTCGGCGGCAATCAGAATCGACAGAATTTATATGATGGTAAAGCCTTAGCGATCCTTTGCTGCATTTGGTCGCGGGTCCCGCGGGGTTTTTAAAACCATTGCACAGCCTTGCCGTCTCCTTTAATCAAATCAGACATCCGTCCTTACGAGAACCTTATGATGCTGATGAGGTCATCATCATCTTCCTTTTTTGGATTCCGCCCATCTAAAGTGCCCACATTTTCGGGGGCGCCCCCGGGCATGAATAATCAGAGGGGAGCGCCCGGGCCATTCTCGGGGCTCTTCAATTTATCCTCTACCCGGTAGCAAATCTACTTCCGGTTTTTCTTAAAAGCTATACTTAAGATACTTATGATATGTGACATAGTATATTAGCCGGCTATCTTCCATGAATTTTTTGAAATCGAAGCCATTAAAAATCAATTCTATTATGCGCCGAATTCCATGAATTCTTACCTAAATTCCCTTTCCCTGAAACCAATTAGATTCCGAATTTGAATTTTAAAATAGCAATGGGCAAAACTAGGTTTTTATTATATTGAGAGCCCTTCTTTCATATTGCTGCCACCAGCCGACCCAATAAAAATGCTAATAATGCGGCTATAACGGCTTTAATGAACTGCAGACGCCATTACCCTTAACGCTATCACTTTTTCTTGAAATATAATTCCAGAATTTAATGAAATATTGAGGCTATTGTAAAAAATATGATCGAAAGTTTTCTGATATATGTCCATTATTGAAGCTTTCGCAAACCATTGTTCCAAGGCGTTTTAAAAGACCTCTAAAAGTTGAATCTGGGAAGAGCTTAAAAAATTCTGCACTGGTTGGGCAGGGTCCCATTTCCAAACACCAACTTCTATTTTTGCCTTTCCCTTGTAAGCTGTCGCCTTAAAAAATACCTTAAAAACAGCTTCCGGGGTTTTTCCTGACCAACCTTTTTACGCCATCATTTGGACATCCGGATGGGCGCAAATTGACCCACTCGACTGGTTTCTCATTAGTTTCCCAGTGTCAATTTGTCGCTGGATGGAAATGTTTATGCACTTTTCTCGACACCCTCAGCTCGTCCACACCCAGAAAACCAGATAAAACATAATTTGATTGACCAGAAACGCACTTTCCTACCTAGTTGGCATTTTTACTTCCGTTTTTAGGGCAAGCCTATTTGCGGTAGACGGGGGTGATTTTCCGCATTGGTTTTATGGCTTTAATTTCACCTGGAGGTTTGATTAAAGCAAGGATTGGCTCAAAGAAATATTAGAAAACTGCAGAATTAGGAAATTAAACTGTCGAAAGGGTCTCGAAAAGCTATTAAAAGATTTCAAACTATAAAACTTCGAAAACCCGACCCTTTAAAGGTACCTGGCATGCAAAAGTATGGTTTTTCTAGCTATGGATTGGCTCGGATCGCCGCGCCCGCGACCCGCGACGTGAACGCCGCGAATAATTGATGATTGGTAGACTCAACGCAAAGACAATGGCTCGCGTTGCGTGTCGCGGGTGCGTGAAGATGCTTTGGAAATCCATCACCAAAAATCTATAGTAATATCTTACAAATTCCTTGAAAATCCACAAAGATATCTCACCTGATGGAAACGGGGCGTATCGTAATTTCGTAAAATGCGTAAGAAATTAGAAAACCTTGCCCGTCCCTTTAGATTAAAAAACATTACGGCATAGAAAAGAGGCACAGCAGCGTGTAGCGCGTTACCGGCACTGAAAATTCGCAGAAAATCCATGGTCATGCCTTACACGTGCCTTGAATTACGAAAGATTACAACTGACCTGCAGTTTTTTTCAACTACTTTATCATACTGGTACAGTTGCTGGCCGCCAGCTTCTCAGCTAATTAACCCCAAGAATAATGTAGTTTTTCTGGGGTCGAGGTACCATACTCCGTCTGTAGAAAATTTGCGTGCGAATTTTCACATCATAATTTGAAGGCTTTTGCCGGTCACGTTTTTCTTTTAAATTTTTTTTAGTTCATTTCACGAGTCTAAAGAGTAGAGTTCTCCCCTAGATACCGTAATTTTTACCTGTTATCACTAATTTTAGACATTTTTAACTTAAGACCAGGGTTGAAAAGCCGCTTCGCGACTTTTCAACCCTGGCCCCGTCTAACCCCATCATATTCTTCATTCTGCATACGTCTCTCGAATCCCGATGAGGAAAAATGAAAAATGACACTCGCTACCTGATTATATAGGCTCTGTCTACTTCCGGTGCATGCTAATTGTTTTCTAACAAATAGGGCTTCCGAAATTTTTACAAAAACTAAAATTTTATGTTTAAAACAGTTAATTTTGTAAAATCTAATAAGCGTGCAGTCATCCCAGAGCCATTACGCACCTAATGACGTATCATACGTAGCCTAATAACCTTCCCCTATCGAGATATCTTCCGGACATGGTGACGGAAGTTGCATGCAAAGTATCACACACACACACACACAAACACTATTTTTTTTATATATAGTAGGATGTACTTTTATGCAAATCTGACGTTTTTGCATGCTGGTAAAGAGATTGCGATTCTTTTGGAGCCAGTGGATCCAAATAAATATTTTGGAAAAATTTTGCAACGCGTAACCGGCGCTCTAAATGTTGACCTAAACCCCCGGAAATTGCATTTTCAGCCCACCCACCCTTTTGGGAAGGGATTAGAAAACTCCGTCATTTTATTAACCTCCGACCTTTCGGGCCAACATTTGATTACAAGCAAAAAATGTGATTTTCTTGTGGGGTATGGTAGAAATATATGTTTTACAACATAAAAATGGCGATTTCTCGTATTCTTAAGGTTTTTCTAAGAATTTCTAACCTCAGGATTTTCATAGGATGACTACTCCACTATCCAAACTACAGCTGATTCCATTAACTATGCAATTATTCCATCAATTTTTAGTGTTTTGCGACTAGCTTTGGCTGCTTACCAAGTGCAAATTGTGGATGCTACAAGTTACAAGTTTGGTCATTTAATCTAGCCGATGTTATTGCAATTCTCTCGCTCTTTTTATCTCTCTCTCGCTATCTCGCTCTCTCTCTCCCTCCCTCTCTCTCTCTCTCTCTTTCTCTCTCTCTGTCGCTCTTTTTCTTTCACGTTGGTCGTACTAAGCTTCTTGGTCTCGAGTTTTGGCCGTAGCGTTTTTCGTAACGACCCTACACGCCTAGTTACATAGCGTAGCGTTCATTATATTCTCATGTGCCTGATTTCAAAAACGCCAATTTTCACGTAGGAATCCAGTTTCCATCAGGCTTCCGTAGTTTTACACGCGGTCTGTCAAGGCTAGCCTGGCACGGGAGCACGGGGGAATCTTTAAAAAAGTCTGATGAAAAAAATTTGTTGAGAGTTTCTCAAGAGCCGGTGAAGAAAATAATGCATTTGAGCTTTTCGCGAAAGAGCCAATAAGATTTTGAACGGGTTTTGAGCTCTTAGAAGCTTAGTTTGTTTCGTAGTTATAGATAGTATATTGAAATTTTTCCAAATTATCCTTATGCTTTTTACGTTGTCGGTTTTTGGTATTTGGAATTATATGCTTCATCCATTGATAAACCTTATGACTGGCTGGATATATAAAATAGGTTTAATGTCGAAAATCATAATGCTAAAACTGAAAACGTCGAAATCGATGTCGAAATTCGTTGCATAGAATATGGGTGTTTTGCGGGAGAATCGCTTACTTAGAATTCGACATTATGACACCTCGACATTATGAATTTATCATTATTAAATTCGACATTGGGATTTACGACATTGTGAAAGTGACCGCTCAAATATTTATAGAGCCGAAAATTATATAACGGAAAGCTCAACACGTTTAACAATAAAGTTATTAACCCGCTTGCGGTGACTTTACACTTAACAGTTCCTCGTTTTTTGACCGAACAAAACGAAATGTTAGTTCTGGCGTTCATTAAGTTTGGGCCATCCTGGTCGGGGAGCATCATTTGGAAAACAATTCATTAACTTCCCGATCCCAAATTTGCAGCTGCCAATTTGGGCCGCCAGTCAACGCACCTTTGCGCAAAAGGGCGTGCCTGGTCACCCGAGGGAAAAACAACCATTTCCTGTCGAAAATTCTGATTAAAAAAATCAAGGAAAACATCTGGAATTTACCATTCTCACCCCAACGTCTGTGATTTCTTAAAACACGCTAAAATGGAGGCTACCTCCCTAAAATCTCAATTATCTACCCTAGGAGAAGCCGAAGAGATGCCGGTCGATAATCCGGTACCACCGGAAGTGGCCTATACGCTTTATATCATTATTGGTAAGGTTTTTAGTTGTTTCAAGGTATGCAAACATTTTTTTAGCCTCGATAATCATCGTCTGCGATGTCCCCTTCATTGTGATGATTTTTTGGAATAGGTATTTGAGGTGAGAAAACAGTTTCCGGTTTGTCAGTGCATAAAATTCCTTACGCACGAAACGCATCCCTTGGCGCGTTACGCAGATAATTCGCCTCTGGTGCTACGCAACGTATCCGCTACGCACAATAAACTTAAAACTTAGACTTAAAACCCTAAGATCTTACGTTTCAGAAGCCAAAAAGAGCTGGTGATCGTCGGGTTTATGTGCATAGCCGATACAGCACATGCTATCGCGTTTCTGGTTTCCGGAGCGATACGGTTATGGATAGCACTAAATCATGAAGGTAAGTACATGGATTTACACTTTGCGGTTGAATTTGATGCTTAAGGTTATGTAATTATAATAAAAAAATCAATAAATAGATTTATTTTCAGGTGGTAACTCGATTACCAATACCCAATGTATACGCTATTATTTCCCTGTGATATTCTTGTATTCTTATCAACTTATGGGAGCTGCTACTTTGGTGGTTTCGATAGATAGGTAAGTGGAAATGAAGTTTTAAGTTTTTTAGGTAGTGTGCGATAAAAACTTAATTTAATTTTCAGATTTATCGCGGTGATGAAACCGGTCTACTACCGTACCCTCTCCAACGCATTCAGTTTTTATATAATGGCAGGTGGGTGATGTTCCGGACAGCCCGAACTACTTTGGCCTGCGAAAAACAGGGAATTCACAGGCCTTTTTTTTGGGGGAAGTACGGGGAAAAGCGGAAGTGCTAATTTTGTTAGAACTCCGCCAGAAAAGTTCGTCGAATACACGGGAAAGGGATTGACAGAGCGGATAACTAATTTTCATTTTTCAGGAGTAATCCTCTATGTGTCCATCATCGCGCTGTTGTTCATCTACATCGTACAAACGGGTCCTGCCCTGCCCAGCTCCCCAAATTGCTTCACCTCCGAATCCTACACCCCGGAAATTTGGCGCTATATGCTGTTTTTCCGGATGAGTACGCTAATTGTCAGCAGCCTACTGTATTTACCGATATCTTGGCGGATCTATAAGGTATATTAACTACCGTAATCCAAAGCAACGTACCTCTAGATGGCCAACGCGCTAAAGCGAGGCGCTAGCAGTGATAATTATAGCCGGAAGATTATAAAGACGACCAGGACTATAGGTTATTTTGGCACTAAAAATTCAAGTTTTCTGTTTAGGATTTACGGTAGCCGCGGAGTTTGTATTCGTGGTGATACCAGATATATTCTTGAATTTCAACCCATTCGGCCTGGCACGGTACCAAGTGATATGGTATATCTGTGGTGTTAGTAAAGGTGGGTTTAGAGGGGGATTAAAGGGATTGGCAAGGCATGCGTCTGGATTCTTGGCCCTAGATTCCGTATGGATTTCGGCGCGCAAAGCGACAAACAACGCGCAAGCGCTCGTGCTTTTTGGTTTTTTTCGCGTATGGTACGATAATGACGGCGGCCTACTCGACGAAATTTTCCACGTGACAACAGGCAAAGCGTACGCTTACTTTTGCATTGCGTAAGACGCTGAAAATAATAGCTAACAAAGCAGGCGCGTGACTTGTGGCGCTTGCCCGCTTTTGCACATCGTAATCGATTATGACGCGCAAACAATAGTATTTCGTTACGTGCGTAGCGTGCACGTTGAGTGTCGCGGTTGTGTCCAAATCCATCAGCTATCCATAGTCAGTAAAGCCAGCCATGCCTTGCGCTTCCATTCTTTGATGCTTTTATTAGATTTTGTAGAATTTTTAGGAATAGGGGGTTTAATATCCAAACTTTACTGTTTCTTAATTTATCAAATTAACTACGTTCAATTAAGAAATGCCTAATTTTTTCGTTCGCAGGGTTCCCGGAATAATCCTATGTAATTACCCACCGTGACCAGCGCAGTTACACTATCGTACTACTCTCGTTCGTATTACGCTGCGTATTTTTAGGCGCAATCAACGTCCTTCTCGTCACCCTACAACACGACGAGATTTTCAAGTTGCTGAATCGAAAATTCCGCCGCCTTTCGAAGCAGCCGACGGCCAGTACGGTTTTTATGCGATAGGATCTTGTCATTTTTTGTTCTCTTGGTTCGGGTTTTTATATCGGTGCTATAAAGCCTTCCCTCTTTTTAGCAACTGTGCTCACCTCCTCAAATGTGCGATCGGAGAGGAATCTTGGTGCTTTTTAGGGGTTGATAAAGCGTTCATATTTTGATCACAGCGTTGAAAACGAAAGTACATTAATGAAAGGGATCAAATGATGAAAAAAGACTTCGAAGAAGCTCTTTTCGATGACCGGAAGTGAACAATTTAAAAAAAACAATCGTGCCCAGGGGAATACGTTGTAACCATGAAAATATTTGTGTTTTTTAAAGTCGCCTGATCAAAAATCCTCATCCGTTTACAAATCTTTAAGAAGCGGGAAATAACTAGAAATAACAAAGAATTACCGGACGAGACGAAGTGAAGTGAATTACCCCACGAGACGATATAATTTATAGAAAGCTTGCCCCTTTTTTTGACTTGCCATAATAATAGTAAAGGAACGAAAAACATCCCAGAAAGCTACATGTCTCTCATTTCATACGCGCTGATTTCAAGCCCAAATTTCCGTAAATAAGCGTTCGCGCCTAAATTCAGATTTCGCAACCGCCTAAAATGACGGAAATCGTCGCAACGGAGCCAAATGACTGCAAAAATGCAAAATTTCGGTTGCAGCCAATAGAATTTTAAGGAAAAGCTACCTGGTGACCTAAATTGTAACCTAAAAATTATAACCTAAATTTTATCTAAAATACAACAAAATACTCGTACCGAGTCGGAAACAGGCCGATTGCTTACGGCCCATGTCCTCAGTGTGGCAAAGTGCGCGGGGCAAAGAGAGGGACGGCGCGGCCCTTTGTCTCTCCCTCTCCCGTTCTTTTTCCTCTTGCCTCGCCCACCCAAACAGGTCTGGACGCGTGCTGGGGTTTTTGCGAATCAACAGCGCGTTCCCTTTCAAATTTTAACAACGCTGACGCTTCCGTGGGATTTTTTCCACGCTAAAATCCAAACCGAACTTCCGTTCCGCGCGATTGCAGATGACACCGTAGCGGTAAGGGCCTGGGTCGCGCAGCGCCGAAGGGCGGCCGGCTCACGGGTGTTAGAAAACTCGACCTATCCAATTCCTCAGTTTTTTTTGGCTTGATTGGGCGTTCTGCTTTATCTTTGACCTTTTTTCTTTGTTTTTTGCAGACTTAGCGAGCCCGCATGATTGGGAATAGTAAGACGAATATTGCAGAAGTTTTTTCAAGAGGTTCTTGATAACTAGATTCTAATCATTTACTCTATCTAAAGGATCGCTATGACTAAAAAAATAAGAAAAAGAGCAACGATCATCAGATAGTCTTACAGACATCTCTATTTTTAGCTGCTAATGTCTCGCTTCTGTTCCGTTCTCAATTTCTGACAGACTTCGATAGCTTTTTGCCTTGACTTTCTCCTTTTTTACAGAATTCAACTTCGACAATGACTACCTTGGTCGACAAGGAAAATGCCGCCCCCGTCGTCACGGTATGCATTAGATCATCAACTTTATATTTTTTTAGGCTACGAAAGACCTCGACAGGCAGGAACACCACGCCCCCGCCCCTCTCCTTGAGGAACCGCTGCTGAAAGAAAACCCAAATCGCTTCGTCATTTTCCCCCTGCAGTACCACGACATTTGGGGATTCTATAAGAAGGCGGTCGCTTCTTTCTGGACAGTCGAAGAGGTCGATTTGGGAAAGGTGAGCTCATTATTTGCTTTTTGTAATGTCAATTTTCAGGATATGAACGATTGGGAAAAGTTGAACGACAATGAGCGCTTCTTCGTTTCTCGGGTGCTTGCCTTCTTCGCCGCGTCTGATGGGATCGTCAATGAAAATTTGGTAACGTTGACGCCGTAAATTGTTATGAATTTTTTTTTCTTTTTAGGTCGAGCGCTTTGCCCAAGAAGTTCAAGTCCCGGAAGCGCGCTTCTTCTACGGGTTCCAGATCGCCATCGAGAACATCCATTCCGAGATGTACTCAAAAATGATTGAGACCTACATCCGAGACGATAAGGAAAGGTAACGGCTTCATCCCTTTCAAAGCTTTCTTTTTAGGCATATGCTGTTCAATGCCATCGAAGAGTTCCCGTTCATCAAGAAGAAGGCCGACTGGGCTCTACGTTGGATTGCCGACCAGAAGTCTACTTTCTCGGAGCGTGTCATCGCCTTTGCCGCCGTTGAAGGAATCTTCTTCTCTGGATCTTTCGCCGCCATTTTCTGGTTGAAGAAGCGTGGACTGATGCCTGGCCTCACCCATTCCAACGAACTAATTTCTCGCGATGAAGGGTTGCATAGGTACGACCTTCAATTTCGGACTCAACTTTCTTTCCAGGGACTTTGCCTGTCTGATGTATCGTCATATCAACAACAAGCTCTCCCAAGAAAGAATTCACCACATCATCGCTGATGCTGTCAAGATTGAGCAGGAATTCCTGACCGAGGCGCTGCCCGTCGACATGATTGGGATGAACAAGAAGTTGATGTCGCAGTACATTGAATTTGTTGCGGATCATCTGCTGGCTGAGCTTGGTTGTGATAAGGTATGACTTACCCTAGTTACCCCTTATAAGCTATTGTTTCCAGCTCTTCAACTCCAAGAACCCCTTCGACTTCATGGAGAACATCTCGATCGAAGGCAAGACGAATTTCTTCGAGAAGCGCGTCTCGGAGTACCAAAAGCCGGGCGTGATGAGCTCCGAGGAGGATCGTCAAATCGAGTTTGATGCGGATTTTTAAGTGTATTCATTGTTCTTAGAAACGATCTCACTAATTGCCTTAACCGTGTCTTTCATTTTCGAATTTGTTCTAATTTGTGTTTATGTTGTGCATTTGCGGATCTCTTTTTCACTTGTGTTCTTCATCAGGGACCAATAAATCTGTATAACGCCCCAGCCATGAGAGTGAAAATTGCAAAATACATAATAATTTATCGACTACATAGCGAACTGTGAAAGTGAGTGAAGCGCTGGATGTTTGGAGTGCGTAAATCGTAGACGCGGGTGCACCGGAACTCGAGCTTTCGAAATTGCAACTTTTGGGACATAAGAAGTCCGCAGTGATTGTATCCCTGCGGCTGTTCCTTTTTCACGAGCGGGTGTGAAGGTATTGCTTTGGCAAATATTTGGCGATGACGACAAGCTTTGCCAACTATATGTGGATCTATGCATAAGTGGGTTGTATAGCGCAGAAGATTTTCTCCGAGGTTAGGGCTGGCGTCACAGTCTTTCTGTGTAAAAGCTCTTTTTGGCAACCGGAAGTGAACAAGAAAACAATGTGCCCTGGGAATACTTGGTAGCCATGAAAATATTTGTTTCTTTAAGTTAGTTTCATTCTTTCTTAGGATACAATTTGTTTTTGTTTTTTTTTACTAGATTTAGGCCTGAAAACTTTATAAAATTTTTCTAAGCATGTCAAAAATAAAGGTTTTTCGTGGGAGCATTGCCGATCTTTGTCCAAAATTAGATTTTTGCAAAACTAACGGTTTTTAGATAGTTTTATAGTCAACGTATCGCTATTTTTTTACTAAAATCGCCGTTGCTATTCAGTTACTAAACATTTCCAGACTTATACAGAAAAAAGTTCGGCTCGCCGACGATGCGAAAGAACCGGAGTGTGGATTGAAAATAAAATTTACAAAAATATTGTGTGATCTTTTCTCTACTTGCAAATATCAAACCCATCGGCTTGCCGTTTCTCACAGAGTTCAGCCCCGGAAAAAACGACCGGAAATAGGCTGTTTTGTGCCAAATTTTGCCTAATTCAAGATCTTCGCTTTCACATCGGGTTCGGGTCACGCTTTCGGCGCACTAATAGTCCAAACGCTCAAAAGCCGGTGGGAAATTGGTCAGTTCGGCCAGGTCGAATGCAAAGTCGCTAAATTGGCGCGAGAATTTCTCGGGACCCGCGGATTTTGTAGCATTATTCATTTTCAAAGATGTCTGACGCTTTGTGCGGATTTTTAGGTAAAATTTGATGCATTTCGGGAACCCAATTTTGTACTTTTTGATTCCACAATTATCTTTTTTTTAGAATTTCTGAATATTTGGCCTTTCAGGCGCGTCGTATACCGTATTCAGATTCTAATGCCAGGCGTCGACGTCACCTACGTTTTATTCACCATAGTTTGTAGGTTCAGCTTTTTCATACACTTACAAGAACATTTGAGCCTCTTTGATCCTCCTATGCGATATACCGTTTATTATGCTCATTTTCTGGAATCGGCATTTAAGGTAAATTTACAGATTTACCTAATTCAATGGTTTTAACCTATTAAAAGTATGGAAAGCGTAGCGAATAAAGTGAAAATCTTAGTAACGTCTAGAAGTCACAAGGAGCTAGTGATAATTGGGTTCATGTGCATCGCGGATGCGTCTCATGCTTTGGCTACGCTAAATTCCGGTTCCGTACGGTTGTGGCTGTCGGTTCATGATTTAGGTAATGGTTTGAAACCAAAATTCAGATCCCAGGTTTTGGTCATCATCCAAATTTCTTCAGCATTTTTTTTAATTTTTTTCTTTAACGTATTGATATAACTTTCAGACGATATCCAAATCCTCAATACCGAATGTATACGCTACGTTTTCCCGGTCATATTCCTGTATTCGTACCAGTTAATGGGCGCCTCAACTATGGCCGTATCAATCGATAGGTATGTACATTTAATGGAAAATTATAAAAATAATTGCCTTACTTTTCTCAGATGTATCGCCGTGATGAAACTGGGACTCTATCGTGGGCTGACGAATCAATTTTCCTTTGTTACAATAGCAGGTTTGAAAAGGTGTAATCTTTCTAAAGTTATTTTTAGTAATATCTTGCTATGTAATTTCGTTGTCCTCGATTTTTATCTATATAATCCAAACCGGGACGCCGACTATAAGTGTAAGAGTTCTGCCGAGTGCTTTACGTCCGAGTGCTATCAGCCGTGGATCTGGCGCTATATGCTGTATTTCCGGATGAGTACACTTGTGCTGAGCAGCCTACTATACTTGCCGATTACGGCCAGGATTATACAGGTAATTTTTGTTGTATAGCTTGTTTTGCAAAATTTGAACAATTTGACTATTTTTTTCAGATGGCCAGAAGCCTACAGCGCGGGCAACCGAGTGAAATTTACACAAAGCAAATTATTCGCACGACAAGAACGATAGGTGAGGTTTTTGAGGAATTTCGGCTTATTAAAGTTTTTTTTATTTTATAAACTTTTCAAAGTGTTTAATGCCTCCAATTTGACGGATAAATTTTGGTTGATTGCCAAAAAGGATTTTCAATGAGACAAAAATTTTGGAAAGTAGAAAAAGCGTGAAAAATAGCGAAAAACATGCCTTTTTTTATCCGTTTCCCGCACGCGCCGATCCATAAAGCACCAAGCATCCGTACGGAAAATCGGCTGGAATTATGTTTAAAATTTTGATAAAAATATCAAATAGCTCAAAAGTTATCACGAAGCTTCAACTTCCTGGTTTAATGCATTAATAAAAAATATACCAAGCTAAAATTGATGTCAAATTAAAATTCACGCTTTTTCAGGGCTTACTGTAGCAGCCGAGTTCCTGTGCGTAGTGCTGCCGGATGTTTTCCTGACTTTTAACCCGTTCGGGCTGGCCAGCTGGCAAGTGGTGTGGTATATTTGTGGGGTTAGTAAAGGTATAAAAACCCCGGTATTAAATTAGTCTTATCCTTGATGAAATTCAGGAGTCGTTAATGTCCTTCTTGTCACCTCCCGACACGAAGAAATCGTCAAAGTTTTGCAACAAAAATTCAGAAGTTTAACTGGGCAGGCGTCCACAGGTAAATTAACAAAAATTTCCATGAAAAATAAGTTTACAAAAATTAAGAATTTCATCAACCTAATTAAAATTCATTAAATATGATTTGATGATACCGTAGTTTTAGTGAGAAAACTATTAATGCAATTGAATCGTTTTTTAGGAACAGCCGTCACCTCCATGAACTATCGATCAAAGAACTGATTCTGAATTTCACAAAAGATACATATTTACATTTTTATTAAATACAAGCCAATAAATACAAAAATCTTGTCTACTTCCCGACAAATGCTTTCCCGTTGGTCCACCAGCAAAAGATGAGATTCGAGAGGAAGATGATGGAGCCGTGGCCGATGAATAGAGGCATCCTGGAATTAGCAGAGACTTGTAATTTTCAGAAACTGATTCAATAAAATGAATCTACTTAGAAAAAAATTATGACAAATTAATTTAAGGTAATTTAAATAACTCGATTTTATTTCAAGCAGTAAAAAAATTACCATTGAACCCAAGTATGCTCCGGGGCCACCCACGAAATGATGTAGGGCTGGATGGCGAGGGCAGAATTTAGGATGATGCCCACCCAGACCATTATTGTTGACGAGTATTTACTAAATGTAACGAGAGTTATTAGCTTTTCTCTCTCCCCTCTCTCTCTTGACTCTCTCTCTCTCTCTCTCTCTCTCTCTCTCTTGCTCTCTCTCTCTCTCTCTCTCTCTCTCTCTCTCTCTCTTTCTCTCTTCTCCTGCTAAACCTACCCTCCAACCACAATCGCTGCCCGATTAAACCCGGCCGAATTTAACCCTAATATTGCCTGGCATATCACCATCATGATAGCACAGAGTATCTAAAAAAATATAGGATTTTTCAACATAAAAATTTCCACACCTTGTTGCCTTTCGGCAAAAACGGCGTAATAATCAATAGCATTCCGGGTAGCCCGCAAGAAATTGTGTTGAACATCTTCAGCTTGCTGGCCTCAGTCATGGTCATCTTGTCGGAGATGATGCCTGTAAATGGCCAGTAGACATCGGCGACTTTTGTTAAAATACCACTCAAAATCTTCAATGTCGCTTGCAGGGCGACACTTATCGAGGTGAAGTAGGAGATTGTGATTTCAGACATCTCGAGGCCTTTCTAAAACAGCAGAATTTAATTTAAAATTCGTTGTTTTTGCAGCGTGACTACCACAATAGGTGATGCCGTATTCACAAGCCTTGGATACGTTTTTAGCATATTTCAATTCTCCGCTTACAATTTACTAACAGGTTGTTTTTTAATGCCTAAAATGGCGTTCTATGGTAAAATCGTGAATTGCGAGCTCACAACAACTGTCCGAAAAGCACTTTAAATCCACCCCGGATACAAATCCCGGTAACAGGAAACTATTTGCCCCCGGCTTTCCAAAAAGCAAAAAATTTTGACCCCTGAGTGACTCGAACACCCAACCTTTCGATCTGGAGTCGAACGCGCTACCATTGCGCCAAGGAGTCATGCGGGTGGAGAGAGGGGAGGGGCTTTTGAAGGGTCGCGGGCCAACGGCCCTGACCGAATGAGGCACAAAAAGTTTTACTATTTTTCACGCGGCTAGGGTATGCCATTTTTTGATACTTTAGCGGAGGTCAGAAAGTTTGGGGATCATCAATATATACCTTTTAATGGTATTTTTAGGTCTACCTTCATGATCAATGGTGCATAGTTGACGGACGGTAAAATACCGTGGTAGGTCCCGAAAGCGGCGGCAAGGACAGCGAGGACTCCTTTGTGGGTGATGAGTTGCCTGAATATGGAAAAGGACTCCGAAATGAAATAGGCTTCCGAAAGCTAAAAGTTTCATTCTTATTCGGAGCGAAGCTAAGCCGAGGCGCCGCGGTCATTGCGTTTACGTCGACCCTCACGTTTTAGGATCTTCGCTCAACCCAAAATTACCAACCAATAAGGCACGTTCAACTTTTCGTGGTTTGAACTCCTTGCCGCCGTCGTCGCGTGGCCTAATTTCCCGTGCGAAATTTTTCCCAGCTCGTCAAGGTGGAGGCGCGGGTGGTCGCTGGGGAAGTCGTGGAAAAGCAGAGCCCTGGGTATTAGAAGTACAGATTTTATGAAAGAAAAAATACCACAACGCCGCCACCATCAACGTGACAATCCCGTGGACGTAGAAAATCCAGCGCCAGCCAGCGTACTCGCAAATTGCTCCACAGGTTGCTTGCGTGAAGAAAAGCGCAAACTGAATTTTTTTTTGCAGGAAGACGGTACTTATAGGATAACGGTGGGGGGGGGATAAAATCAACGGTTAAATGAAGATTACATCGTTTTAGGGCATCCATAACCTTCTCTTCTTTTTACTACCTTGCTTAAAAAAAGCTTTTACTGATCTTTTTTAATATTAATTTGAGGATTAATTTTGAAATATATAAATTTGAGAAGGTGATATTTGATGGTGATATTTTTTGGTCACCAACGGAACGGCGTTCCACCCCAGTTTAGCATAGATTTTTGGCATAATCCCGCTCGGCTGACCTGCGGAAAACAAGTCACCGTTCCGACGAACAGCCCGATTTCCGATTTCGGGGCCCAGTGGGAGCAAATGTGGCCGAGCAACGGGACGGCTGCAGCCGTCGAGATCCCGTGGAAGAATCTGGAAACCAGGTCTTTAAAAACGTTGCAATTAGCGCTATCAATCAGCACCCATGCGAAAAACAACAAGAACGTTGTTAAGGTATCAAGCGGCGCCTTTCGGAAACTTTCTGCGCAGAGAATAAGGATAATAACTGGCAATATTTTCTTAAAAACGCCCTTTAAAAATGACGGCAAACCCGTGAAGCTCGCCCAAAAATACAATCCACGTTTGCCGGCTACAAATCCAGTTACCAGGAGCCTATCTCCCGCCCAAATTCCAAAACGCAAAAGATTTTGACCCCTGAGTGACTCGAACACCCAACCTTTCGATCTGGAGTCGAACGCGCTACCATTGCGCCAAGGAGTCATGGCGGGGTGGGAGAGGGCAGGGAGTTTTGAAGGGACTGTGGTCTCGGCCTGCCCTTTCCGCCTACCCGCGTTGAGTAAAACGAGATAATCGATACTTTTTACTACCTTTACCGGGTTTATAAACAGAATCAAATCTATGAACTGGTCTGGCTATTTTTATGACTTAATCTATCAAAAATGAGATACCTCATACTTACAGCCAGCCATCGGTTCACATCATATAAAAGTGGGAATAGGAAGGAGACGATACTTGAAAAGGCGATGCCGATCAGGACTTGGAGCCTAAAAATGTACTTAATTAATAAAAAACATTTTCTCGTTTATTCTTTTGCAAATATCTTATCATACCACCACTTGTTCTGTGGTTGAATTTAAGCTACAGGATTTATACTTTTTAATAAGAGAAAAAATATAATAAAATAGAATAAAATATACAATCTTCCAAAAAAAAATTTTGAGGATACTTACTTGATCGGTATATGCCGAATTAACGGTAAAAATGGTAGCGTAAGGAGTTGGCCGATAGGATATGCCGACATTGCTGTAGATTCCAGCCTGCTTGGAAGGTAGAGAATGGGTGAATTCGAGGTATCACTGAATTTTTAAGGCCAGCTTTATAATTTCTTCTAATTTTTAAACTCACTTTAAATAAATTTCCGCCGCATTACTTCGGTGTGGATTGTTGCAAGCGGAGGCAAAAATGAGGGCAAAATAGCAGGAAATTGGGAGCGAGACAGCCGCTACGCCGAGGATCAGGATAAAGATTCGGAGATAGGGGATGGTGACGGGCTAAAATAACGTAATCATGGCGATAATTTGGTATGTTCTGCTTCAAAAGAATATATTTAACGGCACAGAATTCTGAATTCGACCATTGTTAAAAACCGCTGGACCATTAAGACAGCCAACAATATCAAGTTTAGAGCGGCAATTTGCAAACCTTGACACGCCCTCGCGGATTATTCAATTTTCGTTAAAAATCAGAATTTCAAAATTAGTTTTGTCGAAAACCATTTTATTCACGTTGAATAATCCGAGAATTTCACAGCAAAAGTTTCATTTTTCTTCACGTTTGCTAGGAAAAAACCTCATCAAAATGAAACTTTGAACAAGATATTCACGACGAAACGATTTTTTAAGTTGTGATTTTCATGAAAATTATTTTCGGCATATCGTCGTGGTGCATCATCAAGAATTCCTAGTCAAAAAAATCAGTTTGTAATCTTTTTTTCGAAATATAACGCCGATCCAGAACCTTCACGTAAATTTTTGTAAATTCCAAGACGCTCGTAAAGGACACTACATTTCGATGCAACCCATACTTGTCTTTTTTGATTCTCCTCAACATCAAAAATCCTCGGGCCCATTCGAAGTCGAAACAATATTGTAGCAGACAATTTTGATCGAGTGCTATTTTCTGCAGGGGCCCTCCAAAAATGCACCCGGTCGTTCCCTTCCCGACATCGTGGCTCCCTGTTTTTCTATGTAAATTTATTGACGTGCCTAGTTTGATCGGGGGCAAGAGGCGGTCTATGCCACCAGGAACCGTCTGGTCTGCATGGAAATTGGGGGCTGCAAAAAACTGGCTTGCTGATTTGATTGGGTTTGTGTCAAGGGACAGGGAAGTTAAAGAGAAATAGAGGGGGAGAGAGAGAGAGAGAGAGAGAGAGGGAGAGAGTGGGTGCGAGAGATAGAGAGGGCGAGAGGGAGAGGGAGTGATGCAGAGAAAGAGGGAGAGTAAGAGAAGGGGAGCTATTTTTAAAGGATCGAGGTTTCATATTTCTGTGCCCTCAAATTTTAGAAATTACGAATATGTGTAGATTTCTCTTCCTAAATCCTTTAAAACGGTAAAATCGGATTGTGCAGATATCGTAATATTAATTATTCTTTACCTTGGCTGTCAACTAGGCAACAGGTGCAAAAAATCGTTTGCGGTATCTAGGATTTTTCGCTCCAGTTACCCCGAAAGGTATCGAGAAATCGAGGTGCGTTTATCATTATTAAAGAACGTTATATAAAACTTTTTATTATTCTATTGATTACAAAGACAGTTCTGGAAATTTAAGCCACCAAATGCTTTGCCATGTCCGCCTCCATTTTCTTCACCGACTCCAAGAATCCGCTGCTAGCCTGCTCGAATTTGTGCAGCTCGCAGGCCATAATCGCTTCTTTTAGGGTATTACTGGAAATCCTTAAGGCCTCCGATACCCTTTTATCCAATTTCGGGATCTCCTTATAATCCTGGTGCTGTAAAAATAGTTGAAAAATCTTGCGAATTATTGGCAGCTCTTCATCCAGTAATTTTCGGGTTTCAGTCAAGTTTTTGAGCCACGACACTTCGTTTGGCACGTTTTTCTTCGATTTCTCCAGGAATTTTTGAAGATTTTTCTCGATTTTTGCATAGTTTTCGGCGGGACCCTCCTCTAGATGATACCCATTTCTGCGTGGAGTTAAGCCGAAATATTTCCGGATTTCTTCAAGTAGAATTTGGTCCTTGGCCATCCAGTGGAAGTGGGCAAGGAGCAGCCGATGCTGATAGTCGCCAACCGAACAGAATTTGGAAATGGCCTCGATTTGGGCGTCCTCGAATTGGGTCCAATTTTTGGCGACAGCTTCATCCTCGTCAAAGGGCCATAGGAAATAGGGGTTGTCATCGAGAACCCAGGTTGAGTTTACGAAATCACAGGGGCGGGCTGAAAAACAAGATTTTGCGTTAATTCTGGGTTTTCCGCGTTGAAAAAGTAATTTCAGACCCAATGGAACAGATTTAAGTGCTTAGTAAAGACCATTAACTAAAATAGCTTAAATGGTTTTAGTCGAGTTAAGTTAATTTTATTTCTATTAGTCCCACCTGGATCGACAACACATCCATTATGACTTGTCAAGTTTCTTGCATAAGCGTCCAGGCAAAATACCACGACCAGAAACAGGCGAAATGGCATCTGAAACAATATTTCTAGATAGATTATTTTTTTGGTCCAAGAAAAAGGGCGATGAAAAATAATATTGGATCGGTAGTAAACACCTTAAATTGATAGAAAAAGCGATAGAACGAGTTAAGGAAAGTAAAAAAGTATATCGTCGTCCTCGTATGGGTTGATCCGTCTGATGTCGTTATCTGATCGCGCACATCTGATTATCAATTTTCCTGCGGGGGACTGGACTTGCGCCATATACATAGATAGCGTGATCCAGCAAATTGGTTTTAGTAGCTCTGTTTTTCGCTTAACACGCAAATTTTGTGAGTCAGGTAAATACTATAACTCTACCTCTCTCACTATCACTCTCTCTAGCTCTCTCTCTATCTTTCTTTCTCTCTCTCTCTCTCTCTCTCTCTCTCTCTCTGCTTCTCTGTCTCTCTCTGTTTCGCTCTCGATCTCTCTCGCTCTCTCTCTCTCTCTCTCTCGCACTCTCTGTCCCGACGCGCAAAATCACATTAATGTTACAAGATTGACCTCGGCATCTGCGAAATGCCACCAAGGTTGCCCGAGGGAAAATTCGATTGAATGACTGATATAGCAGATCTATCATTTTCAGTTTCAGAGCCACGAACCACCATAATACCTTACGAGAGCCCTGAATTCTGCCCTCGTGATGGATGCACTAGACTTCACGACCGGATTGCTGGACTCGACGCCCGAATTCGTGAGTTAAATAAATTCCTTTTTAAACTAATAGAATTAACCAGAAACTGTAATTTCGATTATCATTTTTCATTGCATCAATATGTTTTCATCCTTATTTCATTTGTTCATTAGAACAGCGGTCGGGCGCCACCTTTTGGATAGAATTTCATGGCATAATGCACAAATTCTGAAGCGGAAATGCCTAATGTTGTGGATTTTGCATAGGCTATACCTTTGGAGTTTTTATTCGCGTTCCACAGAATTTGATAAATGTGTGGTTTTGAGATATCTATGCTCGATTAAGCTCGATTTTTAGACGCTCTTCTTCCATCTGCCCGCCACCACGCAACGCAAAGTTCTCGGCAACCTACCTCTGCGGGACTACTTCCGGTTTGCGAGCTCGAGTTGGCAGAGCTGGAGGCTGGCCAAGGAGCTGCCACTTCAAAAATGGGACCACGACAAATCCTCAGAACGTCAAGGACAAGAAGAAGCCACCAAAGGTGAACTGAAAACTCCTTGTTACCGCTTGCTGCCCTCCGAAACTGAAGACCTCCTGCTTCACGCCACCGTGCTCGGCGTGTTCCCCGGCTACTGCCGGTTTTTCAACCCTAAAAAGGAGGTTTACGCCTATATGTCGGTCAGAAAAAGCGGTGCCGACGATTCCGCATCAAAACGCTTTACACCTCACTCCAGGCATACCAGGATTTTGATGAAGCATCTTCTACCCCGAGCAAATGCTCAAAAATTTTTGACGGAAGCGCGCGAGGCATTGGAGGTCGAGAACTGGCACCAAATTAACGATATCTATCGAAAGGACGAGTTCCAGACGTTCGGATTCCTAAATGAAGCCGCGTATTATCGAGTTGAAGATCCCGAAAAGATGCTGAAAAAATGCGGTCGGGAACAGCTGCACTTTTTTGCGATTACGGCGACTGGGATGAAAAATCTGGGCTTTTTGGAGGGAGCTGGAGACGTGGGGGTCTTGACGTCGAAAAATGTCGTCATCAAGCGAGAAGATGGACGATGGATTTCTTATCGGCTGACGGAGATGAAGGCTCAAGAATATTATAAAGCTGTCGTTACTTGTGTACCTTTTCGTGGATGTTTTTAGAGATGTTTTTGTGATTTTAAAGGGGTCTTATCAACCAAAGCGGTTTTCACAATAAATAGGAACAAAATGGCTATGCCTTCATGGACAGGTGCGTTGCGGTCTTTCGGTCGCGTTGCGGGTGCGTGGCAGTCGAGTTGCTCGTGTGTCGCGGTAGCGTGGCAGCCGGGCTGGTAGATGCGTCACGGTCGCGTTGTGGCGGTATTTGTGGTGCGTTGCGGTCGCGTTGAGCTTCCGGTAGCGTTCCGTCACGGGAAGAATAGGGTAGGGGGGGCGGCTCCAGCCGGGGGCGCGCCCGGGGGCCGGAGCGGGCCGGGCGCGGGAGAGCCGGCGCGCCGCGGGGCGCGGCCGTGCGCGCCCGCGCGCGTTCCGTTGCGGCAATTACATGGCATGTACGAATTCTCGCTGCGCTTCCCAAAGCCTATTGAAAGGCTTTTTGTAAAAATTACGATGACGGTTTCGTTCTAACAATAAAAACAACAAAATTACCGCAAACTTGCTGTCGCGCTCCCTTCAAAATGACCTTCTGTCATTTTCATTTTTTTACGCAATCCTAGGCACTTAGAATGCTAAATAAACATGAAAATACCCCAACTAATCAATATTAGAACAATTATTGGATCCCTAGAGAACGATGGTCCCCGATAATACGAAAGAACCCGAATTTCGCGGCAAACCTAATTTGCATCCCGTTTATCAAAACTACGATTAGCATAAATCATTTGAAAAACTAAACCCACGCAAAAACGCTGCGTTCCCCGTATTTCCCATCAACGCCATGTGCGGCCATCGGCTCGTCGCGTCCCTGCTATTCCTATTTTTGGTCCAGGCTCCCGATTTTTGTGATGCGGTCAAAAGTGGTATGATGGTCTACAGGCTTCCAGCGTCTTAAATTATCATTCAGTGACCTGCTACTTGTGCGCTTCGTACCAGAACCTGAAAAAATTGCAGACCTATGAAGCGTGGGAGATTTATCGGTTAAACCTCACCTCCCCGCCCCATCTGATCATTTTAATCCCCGCCCGGCCCAACTTTTCAGCCATACGTCCTATTAATGCGCGGAGTATCTCAAAATGTTCGCCGTGGGCGAATTCCTATAAAGAAGTTAAAGTAAACCAGGGTTGAAAATGCATGATGCTGCATGATGCTGCAAATGCTTGCATGATTCTTGGATTTACGATGACAAAAATGAAAACCGCGCTCGCTAGCCCATTACAGGGTGCGGAGAAAGTTTTGGGTGGCAGAATTAGCTATGTTTTCACAAATTCCGTGCTCCAGCCTGGATTTTTTTGAATGGGAGACTAAAAAAGGGTGACTTGAGAAACACTAGGCACCAACAAATCAACAAAATTTTTGAAATTTTCGGGGGTAATTGCACTGAAAGCGTCGCGCTAAAATCACCTTCGGCACGCAGCGCTTTTGCTGCTCTTACCGTATGCCCTGTGCAACATTCTTCACCAAAATTCACGAGCTTTGGTCCAGATATTGCCAATCCTATCCTATATCACCCCAATAAATTACAAAGTTTCTGAATTCAAATTCAGAGAGTTCTGGCGCTTTGAATTCTGAGCAATTCCCCTAACGGCATGGGAAACAGCTGCGAAGCTGGGGGGCTTACAGCCCATAAACCGCGAATTGCCACATTAATTATAGATTAAGCATATGAATATTTTAAATCAAGATGTTTGACGTCGAAATTTGTGGGATATACATCAAAACAACTGTAGGTTGAGCTTCACAAAAAGTTGAAAAGCCGGAAACCGCGGCACGTTGCTTATTTTCAACTCAACTGTGCCCAGGGTTTAGCAAAGCTGATCAAAAAATGTAAGATTTACAAGGGATAATGCTTATTCCCTGTCTTTCATAATCCGAAACTCTGGAAAGCCTGGTGATAAGATCCGGAGCATTATAACCAAAAGTTCATAACAACCAAATGTGTACCGTTTCTGGAGCCTCCGTGTTTCCAAAGTGATTCTCATGCGGAAAATAATTTTTAAACCATTATGGTTCTCAGAATCGGATAGAGCACGCCCGAATCTATGTTGACACCACAGATTTAGCGCGGTATTGTTTAGAACGACAACTTTTCGCAATAAAAAGGTGCCACCCAAAACTTTTTCCGCACCCTGTATATAGGCTACCGGAACTACCGGCGCATGCTAATTCTTTCCTAACAAAGAGGATCGCCGATTTTCCAACAAAAACTTAATTTTAATGTCGAAAATAGGCAATTTCGATAAATATGATCTGCGTGCAGTCGTCTCAGGGCCATTACGCACCTAATGACGTATCGTACGTAGCCTAATACCCTTCCCCTCTTGAGATATCCTCCGGACAGAATGACGGAAGTTAGATGCAAAGTGGCACAGACACACACACAAACATTGGTTTTTTTATATCAAAGTAAATTGATAACACCGAGAATTGTTAGAAAATTTTGCAATGCAATTTTAAGTCTGGGTTCTCTATAGTTCTTTTTTGCTTGTCTAAAGTGCGTTTTCGAATCACGGTCAGTCGGTTATTGTAAAAATCGTTCTAACAGTTTGCGTAATTTGCACTAGTCAACACCTTTTTTTATAGGTTTTCGACCACGACGAACATTTTGAGATATTCGGTGCATTGCAGTGCCTTATGGCTGAGGAGCTGGGCTTGGGGGGGGGGGATGGCGTAAACTTAAGGTAAGATTCTAGGACTCCCCCGGCAGCTGGCGCCAACTGTTGTATCTCGGCCCCCCTTTGTGCTGGCGAGCTCTAATGTATGCCAAAATGTTTGCAGTAGGCTAATAAGTGAGACTACATTGCATTTGAGCCAAAAAAGGGCGAAAAAAAATAAGGACGGTAGAAAAGTTGAAAAGTCAGCTGGGGTGGGGGGCGGGGGGTTCCTAGACTTTAGCCAAACTGAACCATAACCCGATAATTCCCTAATCGGAATTGTAGGCTGAACGTGATCGTGACCGCTACCGGCGTGAAGTACCACGAGAAATGCATGAAGGTGAAATTCGGGTTGCCTTTCGGAAATTACGTTTATGTCTGAAGAACAGCACCGAATTGCCGACGTGCGTGGGCGAGGCTTGCATGACGATCTACGATCAAGACTCAGACGGTGAAAATTAGTTACCGCCCTGTGATGCAGTTTACGCCCCCCCCCCTCAGCCGACCCCACCGACCGTATCTCGGCTCCCCGTTATCCTACAGGTGTGTAAAATATACCAAAAGATTCGCTCAAGCGAGGCGAACATTTTGAGATACTTTACACACCTGTAGACCAACAGGGAGGTGAGATACAAAAAGTTGGGCGCTGGATGGGGGGAAGGTAAACTGTACTCTAACACGGGAAATACCGAATTGCCTAGATGGAAGCGGGATGATCCGCGTCTGCGGTCTGTACAAACCGTCCAACGCTGGCCCTGTGGTGCCCATCGGCAAATGTGTGCGCGAGGAGTTTGGAGGCAAAGGTACTCTTTGGCGCATTTGTCCATTTTTCTCCTTCGTGGGAGCTTTCGGTTCTGGGCTGTTAGCGGGGGGACCTCTTTTCGTTTTTCCGGCAGTAAAAATCTCCCCACCGCTAACAAACCAGAACCGAGCCTTCGAACTATTTAAAAATCGGCTAACAGGAGAAAAAGAAGGTCAAGGTGGAGTTTCGCTCAAGTTCACTTACAGGCGTAAGAAAGGCCGTTTTTACCATTATCCATACAAAAATTAAATCTGGTTAGTTGGCAAAAATGGAAAACGCATGCGGAATCAGCGATAATTCCGCACCAAGATGAGCGGGGCCCCATTCCAGAAGGCCAGCAGAAGCACCCTTTTTTCAGCCTTCTACAGCGAGTTCTGCGCGTGCGCCACGGATCTGTGCAATTCGCGTCCGGCGCCAGGGTTGAAGGCCGAGCCCGCGAAATCTGACGGGTCGCCGACCAGCTCGATGATGCCGCTGATCAGCTTCCTGTTGATGGCCATCTCCATCCTCGACCGCTAGACCACCCTACAATACCTATCCCCGACGGTTTCGAAGTGATACGCATGAATTTCTGAATAAACGCACTTCCCGGAATTGTTGTATTGCGGAATGATGATTTTGATGTATTTTTACAGCGTTACGGTTACATTTCTATTGGAACGCTCCTGCATTTGACGACAGTTGATTGCATACCATCACAACCTGCCGTTTCCGGTGGGATCCGCGAGAACGCTATTCGTGGTGGATATGGCCATTGCCATTATTCTGCGATGCCCTCCCGCCTTGGTCTGCTTCTCCTCTTCACCGTCCTTTGCCAAATTCCCTGTCAAGACCCCGATGAGGAGTACGTTGCATGTGTCGCTTGCACCAATATCGGCGATCGCCGTTCATGGGAATTGATCAGGGAGGCCAGGTGGGTTTATGGAGTATTTTTCAATTTTTCGTTTTTTCGTCAAAAAGGTCTAGGATACCAAAAAGTGGCCCTTGATCTGCACATTCCATCCTACTATATTATAAAAAAACATAGTGTTTCTGTGTGTATGAGTGTGATTGAGTGCGTGTGAGTGTGAGTGTGAGTATGAGTGTGAGTGTGCGTATGAGTGTGAGTGTGAACGTGAGTGTGAGCGTGAGTGGCACTTTGCATGTAACTTTCTGAAGCCGCAAACTTCACTCAAGCCCCTTTTCATTGATGCATGCATTTTCAGCGGCGGGATTCTTCGGGCGATCATGCCACATCAGGAATTTCCCCATCCAGTGCACACGACAGATTGCTCGACTTCGATGGTGTGGAACTGAGTAGCGTTTATTTGGGTGCTTCCTGGTTATCGGGGGTCGGTTATTTTAGCGGGGGTCGGTTGGCATCTTCTTTTCGTTTAGCCTATACCTGCCTAGTGATAAATTGTAGTTTGTTTTAATACTGTTTTTAGTAGCTTCCGATAATCAAAAATTATAAAAATATTTATCCTATAGTCACGAAATCTAGGGTTATAGCGCGGTTTTAGCCATTTTCATATACGTTAGACCGAAAAAGAAATTTTTTTTCAACATGTTTTATGACGTTTTTCTTAATGTCTCCTCCCCCGCTAACAGTCCAGACCATTTCAAACGGCGCACAAGTCTATAAAAACGGCCAGTTTTTAATTAGCCGAGCCGTGCGGTATTATAGAAAAAAGTTCGCAACCGACCCCCGCTAAAATAACCGACCCCCGATAACCAGGAAGCACCCTTATTTGGTATTGTCACAGTGTCTGTGCCAAACCTAACGTTAGGAGGCTAAATTTCACTTTACGGTATGTTGTCAAAATCTTATTTTTTCGACTGGAATCGATGTATCCGGAAAAATTTCACACTGGAATTTTCCCATTTCAACTCCGATCGTCTTGAAATTTGGAACAGAGGTGCGGAAGGGAATTTAAAGTGTTTACAGAAACTGTCAGCCCGATCGGTACAGTAGTTTTCGAGTTATGGCAAAAAAAAAGACTGTTTTTCCCTTTACCTCACTTTTGCTTCATTTTTCGGCTTTTTTTGGACTTTGCATCAATTAACATCAATTTCCGGCTCCAAATCCCTCATTCTTCTAGAAATCGGGTTGGGTAATACCTTGTTAGAAGTGATTTAATAGCCTACCAGGGTTGAAAAGCCGCTTCGCGACTTTTCAACCCTGGTCCCGTCTGATCCCATGATATTCTGCGCTTTGCATAATTCTCACGATTTTTGATGACAAAAAATGAGAAACGCTACCTCTCTTCCCTTTATATAGGCTACCGCAACTTCCGGCGCATGCTAATTGTTTCCTAACAAAGTGGGCCCTGGATTATTCAACAAAAACTTAATTTTAACGTCGAAAACAGATAATTTTTGAAAATTTTGTTAGTGTGCAGTCATCCCAAGGCCATTACGCACCTAGTGACGTATAATACATGCTCCTAACTGACCCCCCTTATTGAGATACTACTGGAACACGCTGACGGAAGTTGCATGCAAAGTGGCACACACACACACACAGACACTACTTTTTTATATATAGTAGGATTTGAAAGCCTAATTTCGCAAAATAAAAAATGACCTTGGGTAAAAAAAGGTCGGTTTGCCTAACCTTTGTAAAAAAAGGGTTTTTCGTTTCTTTCCCCATTTAGTAAAAATCGGCAACATTGACTAGATCCTAGACACAAGCCTGCACGTCCTCGAAGGCTTTTCAGCTGTTTCTCGGTGCTTATGGAAAGTCCTTTCGGAGCTTTCATACAAAAATAGTTGGTCAACGCCGCGGCTTCACCGTGGGCCCTCGGTTCAGCGCTTTATCAATTTCAAGGCTTGGTCATTTGAAAGATATTATATTAGGGGTGGCCACCCATTAGTTATTCGTAAAACCCTAGCGCAAATTTTCTTCATAATTTCATTAATAATGCTCCTTTTCGGGTAGCTTGTTTTCTTGGATATCCAAATATTACGGCGTTGTACCAAATTTAAGCGCGTAGGGGTGGATCTAGTGGTTGGTTTAGTCCATCAATTTATGGTAGGGGTGGGGTTTGGCGCAACCGGTTTCCGATCGATCGCTTTGCACATCCTAAACGATTAAATCGTGGGACGAAAACCGGTTTCCTGCTTCAAACCGATTTAAATCGGTTCACGAGGCAAAACCGCTTTTTGCCAGGCTCGGAAATCGGTTCAAGGTAAGAAAACCGGTTTTTCACGATTCGGTCCCGGAAGTGAAACCGGTCTTTATGCAAATCCCCAGCACACTTTTTATGCAAATTGCGGTAATGTAAAGCCTCAAATTTCATAAATTTTTGGAAATCGAGTTCTGTTTTAGCTTGTCAGCAATGTATCGAGCAGAGATATCTATCGATATCTACTCCTTGAGAGCTATCGATTGGCGTTAATGGTATCGCATGCAAATGGCTCTAGGCAGAGATAACATGCAAAAAAACTTTTGGCTGATTTTGTGAAAAACTTCTTAGGCCTGTATCTCGGCCCTCCTCTATTTTGGCGGCCCGGGACCCTCCTCCCAAAACGAATCAGGCCAAGAGCTACAAAATGACATATTGCATGTGCAGAATGGAGCTATCTACTAATTTAGCCAGCCTTCCAAAATCTCGGCGACAGGACTTACCTTCCAACCTGATACATAAGTGGTCCAACTTACAGACTGAAATTCCATCAGGGCTTCGAGTTATGGCCCGGACACCACGGCTCGTAGCCCATTTTGTTAAGGATTTTTTTCTGTTTCGAATGGTATATTCGATTAGTGCGCTACTGCCGACCGACGATTACTTACAGGGGTGAGAAATGGGCTGTTTTCACCATTTCCCATACAAAAAACGGAGTCCATACCAAATTTTTCTTTTTCTTTCTTCTCTATTCTTCTCTTCAAATTTTTCATTTTTTGACAATTTTGAGTTAAGGGTTGCTAGACAAAAAATTTCTAAGTACGATGACGATATTTATTTTTGGAAAATCAGCCGGGAAAAGCAACATAATGGGCCTTAAAGATGGGAAAATTTGGGCTAAAAGGACCTCAAATTACTGTAACTTTTTAAATCGAGCTATTTAGCAGAAATGGAAAACAGTTTCGGAATCAGCGCAAAATTCTGCACAAAATAGGCCTGGTTTTGTCTCAAAACTCCATTCACACCAAAAAAAGCCTCCTTGTAAGTGGATGCGAAGGCCGATCTGATTTTAATGTTTTTAACCGCGTTAGAACATCACAACTTTAAAACAAGATGTGGACAAACTCAATATGCCCAGGAATTTGAAATTCGATTTTATTTTTCGACGAAGAGAAGTACATGACACTCAAAAGTAATTGGCGATGAGCGATACGATAATGGTGGAAGCGATCGTATTCGGGTAAGAATTCTTCTGCTTCTCGGCTTCTTCGGCTTTGCGCTGCTTCTCGGCTTCTGCCGCTTTGCGCCGCTTCTCGGCTTTTTGCGCTTTGAGCTGCTCGGCGGCCTCTACTTGCGCTTTCAGCTCACCAACGCTCATCATGTTGCAATAGTCTGTGCTGCAAACGCGTGCCCAGCCGTTCGCTAAAAAAATCAGTTGTACTGCCGCGAAAAATATGAATAGTGGGTTGGCGTAAGGGTCCTTTAGGATTCGCGGGGGGACCAACTCGGCCCAAGCCTAAATTTTTGATGGATAGCGGATATTTTCTACCTTGTTTGTAACTGTTCCTGAGCTTGACGAATTTTCACTAAAAATTTAATTTTAGATCGAAAAATTGATTTTGTCGCCAAAATGTCCAAGCTTTCGATTGTTTCACACACTCGAACTTTTTTTTGGATTTTTGCTACTTTAAAAATAGTTAAAACTTACTAAAAACCTTGAAAAACACTTTATATTCGATTACTTGGCCAACCGAATCACCGCAAAAAAAGTTTGGCTCCCCCCGCGAATGCTTAAGAACCGGTTTAAGATATAAAGCTGCTTACCGCCGTCCTCCTTGGTATAATTGAAATAGCCCTCTTGCTCGGTATCGGTACTTCCTTTGAGGTGCATCACTTTTCCGTCTGCATACTCGAGGTGAAGGATCCCACAGCGCAAACCGTATTTTCTTTTCTTAAATTACATGTTCAGGAGAGAGAGAGGGGCAACCGGCGCAAGATCCCGCCGCCCCCCCCCCCACCCGTAAATCGAACGAAGGCCAAAAAACTCATAAAGGGGGGGGGGGGGGGAGCCATGATTTTTTGGTGCAAAACTCTTCTGCTGGTGGCGGTTTTATATCTGGGCTGGTACCAAAGAGAGCGTTAGATCCAATCTACAGGGGGGCACTATATCATCTAACCTCCCCCCCTTCAAACCAACCCACCACGATCCAAATCTTGTCTAAAGGGGGCCTAGACTGCTCTCCAGGCATTATTGCGAGCGCCGCCCAAAAACGGCTTTCGGGGTCAATGACATCGAATTCTCCGTATTTTTCTTCGTCGGATAGGCGGTTGTCGAAATCCCCAAAGCATTTAGCTTTTTTTTAACATAATCGAACTTTAGGTTTCTGACCACCGCCCCCCGCCCTTTGACCGTTTGTATGGAAAGGGGGGTTTTTAGAGCATCTAGTGTTGGTACTAGATGATCTAAGAGGGCCACTAGATAATCTAGTCGCCCGCTAAGATCTTCCTGACGTGTCAGCGCAAAATTGGTCGAAAGCGCAGCTGTTTTGAAAGTGCCATTGGGTAGAGTTGGTGTTATGTGCTAGAAAACCTAGTTCGGCTCCTTAGGATTCCCGGGGGGGAACCAATTTTTTCCTGGTGGTCCCGGTTGACCAAGTAATCAAATATAAAGTGTTTCGAATTGTTTTTAGTAAGTTTTAACTATATTTAAAGCAGAAGTACTTTCAGAAAAAAATTAGAAAAATGTTTGAAAAAGTCGGAAATTTGGTCATTTTGTGCCTTCCCCCGCGAATCCTAACAGTTCCATAGGATTGTTAGACCTAATTTTTATTTTTTTTAAATTTTTTAATGAAGGTGTGTGTAGTTTTTATGCTCCGAATAGTTAAAAACAATTTAGAAACGCATCCGTTATTTATAAAAAAATTTAGGCTTGTGGGGAAAAAAATTTGGTTTCCCCCCCCCCCGCGAATCCTAAAGAACCCCTAGTTCCAAAACAAATTTCACCCAGAAGGCCACGCGCTACGGTCCACGCCATTTGGGCCGTAAAGGGGCCTTTAGGTGATCTAAGGGGGGTTTAGGTCATCCAACAACGAGTAGTTTTTAGGTGATCTTGGAATTTTCCGATGTGACATACACTCCGTCGCAAAACCTTAGGTACACCCCCTTTTCAGCTGTAGCTTCCAGAAAAGCGATGCAATTGCGAAAAACGTCAAATATTTGAGAAAATCGGAATTCTTTTTGGGGCGAAAACGACATTTTGAGGGCGCGGCGATTCCATGTCGTAATGCCTTGTAATGCACCCAATCTCTCGATCTCGGCGGTTCTCTGGTCAATTTTCATAATTTAAAAGTCTGGAATGATCAAAATTCGATGGGATTACATAAATAGCTTCAGAATTTTGAAATTCAAGCGTTTTCGCGTCCAAACAGCGGCAAAAGACCATGCGGCGCGATCGGTTGCGGTCGCATCTGGCTATTTGCCAGGAATCACAGCAGGGGGCCGTGGACCAGATTTCGGAGCCCCTTTAACACCCACCATGCCCCGGTCGTTACCACAGTCTTCCGTGAAGATAGTAGAATCTTCCCAGGATTCGGTCGGCATCAGGTACCACAGCAAATTGTCGGGCGCAGGACTGAAATTAGATAAATTGGGAGATTATTCGGGGTTAGCGGGCACAGTTGTTTGTTGGGATTAAAAAACCATTCGTCGGACCGCACAGCTGAAGACATTATAGGAAACGGTAAAAATAAAAACTTGTTGAATTTGAGTTTCAAACAGCCGTCTTCAAGGAGGCACACCCAAAGCACCATCAAATCAAAACCCTTGGGGCCTCAAAATTCTATCTTTATGGAACTTGTATTGAATGTCGAAAAACAGCTAGTTTTGTGAAAGGGCTTTTCATTTTCGCAAAAAGAGACGAATTCTCGTGGCAACAAAAAGTGCTAAATTCCCTTCAAACCCTAAAAAATGCCACAAAATGGGCAACAACAAAAAGTGGCTGACTATTTCAAATCTTCATTTCAATTCGAATCCTAGATTACAGGTCAGGTCTACATATTAATTTCAAGCAAGCGTAAATAGATCATCATACAGAAATTATATGCAAGCCGAAACGGCTAAAAACTAGATTTGTCACTTTTAGTAAGGTGCCAGCAACTTTTGGTTGATCCCCCATTTTGTGGCATTCCAGACGACTTTTTTGCAATTTACATCGCTGCATACCGGAAAAGAGCCCCACCCACGGCGCTCCCAAAAGGCTCCTCGGGAGGGGCTTTTGGCGGCGCCCCCCAGGCCGCGACCCATATATACCAGGGTTGGTCACGAAAGGACTCGGACCCCGGACCGCCGGAATGGGGGTCCGGGTCCGGGTCGGGGTCCCGGTCCGGATCTTTTGAGAGTGAGCCGGACCCCCCCAGTTTATACTGCACCGGAAATACAAGACTGGCTTGAAATGCAAATTTTTCTATGCTATACTTGAAAAGTACTCCCTTTACGATGGTTAAATGATCTTCGCGGGTCGAATGGTGTCCAGCCCGATCAATTTACTATCGAAAACTAAATTGTAGAACGTATTAAAGTGTTAATAACTGAATATGAAGTATTGTTCTTCAGCAAAACTTATAGATATCTCCAAACTTCAATGTAGTATTTGAATAATTTACGTTTTGCATTTACTTCCGAAGAATCGCTCGGGGGTCCGGGTTATTTTCAAAAAACCCGGACCCGGGTCGGGGTCCGGGTCTGACCCGGGTCCCGAAATGGCCATCCCTGATATATACCCTTACCTTCTTCTTTTATTGAGATACTACTGGAACATACGGACGGAAGTTGCATGCAAATGCACACACACACACAGACACTATTTTTTTTATTTATGGTCGGATTGCTTCAGCCGTAACTCGTCTTCCCAAAAATAATTCCTGCTCCCCCGCTAACCCGGAAGCACCCACCCCACTACCTAAAACTACTTCTAGCCTTTTGTCTGTCAAAACAATATTCCACAATAGGGTAGTCTAATGCAAACCTTTCGCTGTGCCGTAAAACCTACCCCCGTTCATAAACGGCTTTCTGAATCGAGGAGACAGATGGAGTCGCACAATACGAGCATCCAAGCAGTTTGAAGCCACAAGTTGGCGATAAGAAGGCGAATAGGAGGAATAGACCGAATTTCAAAAACATAGCGCTGAAATGATTTATTAAATATCATTTTGAGGAAGCCCGCACCGTTTATGCAAATGTACGATTTAAGAATTGAAGAATTAAATGTGCATACAAAACCTACATACATACAACTGCGGCGCAAGCTTAAGCGGTTAGCTTCGTTTCAAAGCCTACGGAGCAAGCTTGAGCGGCCTTCACCCTTTTCTTTTAGCCTTCTACGGCGAGTCCTGCGCGTGCGCCACGGATCTGTGCAATTCGCGTCCGGCGCTAGGGGTGAAGGCTGAGCCCGCGAAATCTGTCGTGTCGCCGGCCAGCTCGATGATGCCCCTGATCAGCTTCCTGTTGATGACTATCACTCTCCTCGACCGCTAGATCACCCTGCAATACCTATCCCCGACGATTCCAAAGTGATACGCATGAATTTTTGAATAAACGCCCTTCCCGGCATTGTTGTATTGCGGAACACCTTTGCGATATGTTTTTTATGTATTTTTTACAGGGTTTCGGAGCCCTTTTTGGGGAGAAGGGCAGGACGAAATTTTACGGATCTTTCGCACTATCGGGGGGGGGGCGAGTAGTTTATTTTAATAGTGTTTAGTAGCTTCCAATTGTCGAAACTTTCCTACGAGATTTCATCTCCTAGGAGTTTCGAGGATGAATTACCTGGGATAATAGGGGTTGGCAACCTGCCAAGGGTCCCGCCGCGATGACCCATACGGTAGCGGGCTGTGTGAGCGCCCTCCCGGCGCTCTCTGGGTTTATGCTTGCATATTCCCCCGCTATCCCGAAAGGGTGTTGCGGCCAGTCGTTGCTTCGGCACGGCTTGGTGAGAGTGCTGTGAGCCGGGGACGTGGTTTACCACTATCCGGAGCACAGTAAACCTCTGGCGAATGCAACCTTTCGACACCCATGCCAAACTTGGCCCGCCTGGCCTTCGACACTTGTAATTCTCCTCAGACACCTTTTCTCATGTGCCGATTATATTCCGTCACTGTTCTAATAAACCTGTTCTCCTAATCCTTTGCAGGTCTTTAGCAAATGCACTTTATTACTACCACTGAACACCGATCGCGCATAACTGATAATGAGTGCAGACAGGGCCGGAAGAATGAGGTGGCAATCCGGGTCCTCCGTTGGGGATTTATTCCCCTTGGTGTATTTACACTCTGGGAGGGCTCGGAGGCTCAATCTTTTCGACACCAATAACCAAAAATTATGAAACAAATTTATCCCACAATTCAAACAGTCAACAAAATCTAAGGTTTTAGCTGGTTTTTAACCATTTTCATACGCGTTAAACCGAAAAAGGAAAAAATTTCAACATGTTTTATGTAGTTTTTCTGAATTTCTCGTCCCCACACTAACCGTCAAGAACCACTTGAACCGGCGTACAAGTCCGTAAAAACGGTACACCTTTAATTAGCCGGCCCACCCGAGATTATAGAAAAAAGTTGGAAACCGCCCCCCGCAAAAATAACCGCCTCCCGTTAACCTGGAAGCACCAAATGTGGAGAAACTGAATGTACCGATGAATTTGAAAATCGATTTATTTCGCGATAGAAGAAATCACATGACATTAACGAGATAACTGACGATCAGGGAAACGATAATGGGGAACGTGAGGGTATTCGGGTGAGAATTCTTCTGCTTCTCGACCTCTTCCGCTTTGCGCTGCTTCTCGGCTTCTTCGGCCTTCAGATCTTCGGCCTTCTTGACCTCGGCCTTGAGCCATTTCACCGCCTCATAGTTGCAAAAGTCGGTCGAATTGCAGCCGTAGAACCAGCCAATCGCTAAAACGTTTTTGTTTTGGTTATTCTCATTTTCCTTGTCAGACACTGATAGAAAAAAATAAAAGAGATATATAAAAAACCAGATGGTTACAGTCGCTTCGCGACTGCAACCATCTGGCCTTCGGGCTACCCTACATATCCCACTCCACCACATCCTTTCCCAAATACCTTCCTGATGGCTGCAGATACCCCCCCATGGCTGAAATCCCCTTCAAAAACTACCTAAATACCTTCCCGATGGCTTTGGATGATTTAAATAATTAATTAACATAATTAAAAAGTATTAAAAGTATCCTACTATATATAAAAAAATAGTGTCTGTGTGTGTGTGTGTGTGTGTGTGTGTTATATTTGCATGCACTTCCGTTTGGATGTTCCGCACCTACAGCCTCGGGGAAGGGTTTTTTGGATAGGGAAGAAACGACAATAGGTTTAGAATGGTCCGGAATCGACTGCACACACATAAAATTTTTGAAAAATTGCTGTTTTCGATATTAAAAATAGGTTTTTGTAAAACTCCGTTTGTTAGGGAAATTAGAATGCGCCGGAAGTAGGAAGAGCCTATATAAAGGGACAGAGGAGCCGTTTTTCAACTTTTTCTTGCTAGGATTCATGAAGAAACATGCAAATTAAGGCCTTTCACAGGTTCTGGACGGGGCCAGGGTTGAAAAGCCGCGAAGCGGTTTTTCAACCCTGGTTAATAACTTAAAAAGCTATTTGGGCGCGGGAAAGGGCCTGGGGAAGAGGGGCCCCCACTCCTTTTACTAAGGAAAAACTTTCAAAGTTAATTTTAATAATTTAAACTAAAACTTTTTCATAATTTTTTTATCAGTTTGGGGGTTTCTGGCCACGCTCTATCCGAATCCGAAGAGAGCTAAGCTCTAGCTCCTTTCCCCTTCGAGTTGAATTCGGCTTCACACGGACGGAGACCACAACAAAATTATTATAGTTGATATTAAAAAACAAATTTTAGAAAAAATTATGTATTTTTTTGGTCGAATGTTTGAAAAATGACCATAAACGGTAGAAATTTTCTAACTTTAAAAATTTAGAAAATATTTATTAAATTTCTAAATCATGATCAAATTATCAAAAACTACTAAAAACACAATAAAAATACATAATATTGTCATCAACAGGAATAGGTGGGAAACAAAAAGTGGTTTTACCCCCTGCTAACCCCCCCCCCCCCCGCTAAAAGTCAAAACCAATTGTTTTTTAGTTTTTATCGGTTTGCTTGCATACCTCCTTTCTCGTCGGTAAAGTTATAAGCGCCATCCTTCCATTGCGCCATAGGATAATCGACACATCCCTTCACATGCAATACTTTTCCGTCTTCATATTCGAGATGCAGTTGGGCACAACGATAGCTTCTTTCGCAACGAGTAACAGCCTAAAATAACAGTTTGTGTTTACAAAAGACCGTTTGTGAGATTTCTGTCTCGAGAAATGACACTTCAAAGTTGGTTACTGAGGTATCCGGTCACCAAGCAAAAAGCGAAGTTTGTTATGTCAAAATGCTCATCAGTAAGTTGAGCTGATCAAGGATCAGTTCATAAACCTTTTCGGAAAAACCCCTTATCGCGAGATATATATAGCTTACAACGTCTCAAAACACGGCGATGTACGCAATGCACCAATATACGCCAACTGTACAACGGAAAGTACGGAATGGTATCGAATTACTCTTTCTTGCGTAAAAAAGCATTGTCAGACAAGGCGGTTCGTCACTTCTGGTTGCGCTTGGGCGCTGCGCGCAGCTCGGTGACGCCGAGGTCACGAAGCCGTATTTTTAGGCTCAAACTGGATGCGTAGAGTATAGCTAAGCGCTTATCGAGCAATTATCCATATTTTCCCCGCGCTGAAAACGGACTTCCATGGGCGAGAACATGCTATATGATGCACGGGCTGAAGTAAAACTTGGAGTGTAATAACTCAAGGTAGAGGTGTTTCCGAAAGTTTTTTCAACTGAACCTGATTCAGTTTCGGCCTGCTGAGCATGTTAACATATAAAAATCCGAAACCGTTTAGTGACCGGATACGACAATTTAGCCCACCACGGCAATTTTCGGCCGCTACTGTCAAATCTACGGGATTGAAGATGCCCTAGACTCATGTCCAAACCCTGGTACATATTCCCGCCGACAATGTGATAATACCAAATAAGCGCTTCGCCACTAAGGTTCCTCACCAACGAAGTCGAGCATTGTTTCGTGTGCACTGGGTGGGGAAATTCCTGATGTGGCATCATCTGCCGAAGAATACCGCGGCTGAAAATGCGTGCAATGGATCTTGGGAGCAATTGCCTGGTTGAGAATGTTGCATGCAAAGCGCCACTCACACGCATACAGACAGAAAACTATTTTTCATATACATAGTAGGAATGTGGGTTCTATCTGGGGGGGGGGGTTTAGCGGAGGAGGGGGAAGCCAACTTTTTCCTGTGATTCTCAACCGCCCTATGACAAAATATAAACGTTTTTTTATAGTTTTTAGATATAAAAGTAACATAACAATTACAAAAAAAACTCGAAAAATATTTACTTTTTTATTAAAAACCAGGGTTGAAAAGCCGCTACGCGACTTTTCAACCCTGGCCCCGTCTGAGCCCATGTTATTCTTCACTTTGCATAATTCGCCCGGGCTGCGATGAAAAATAATGGAAAACGCTCCCTCTGCCCCTTTATATAGACGCCTACCACTTCCGGCGTACGCAAATTGTTTCCTAACAAAGAGGGTGCCCGAAAATTTCACTAAAATCTAAATTTAATGTCGAAAATAGCATAATTTGCAAAATCTGACATGCGTGCAGTCATCCCAGAGCCAATACGCACCTAATGACGTATCATACGCCCCTTAAAACCCCTGCCCTCTTGAGATAACCTCCGGACACGCTGACGGAAGTTGCATGCAAAGTGGCACACACACACACAGACACTATTTTTTTATATATAGTAGGACCAGGGTTGAAAAGCCGCTTCGCGACTTTTCCAACCCTGGCCCCGTCAAACCCCCATAATATCCTTCACTTTGCTTACTGGTCTACGATTCTCCATTTTGATGCGAATAATGAAAAATGTCACTCTCTCGCTCATTATATAGGCTCCCGCGACTTCCGGCCTATGCAAATTGGTTCCTACCAAAGAGGGTTCCCGATTTTACAACAAAAACATAATTTTAATGTCGAAAACTACGAATTTTTTTAAATCTGACATACGTGCAGTCATCTCGTGGCCATTACGCACCTAATGACGTATCATACCTAGCCTAATACCCTTTCCTCCTTGAGATATCCTCCGGACAGCCTGACGGAAGTTGCATGCAAAGTGGCACACACACACACACAGACACTATTTTTTTATATATAGTAGGATGTATGAAAAACGATTTCTTTTCAATTTTTTAGAGCTTTCTAGCAATGAAAACCGACTCAAAAAACAGTATAAAAAAAATACAAAATATACCAGCAACAGGTGGGTCAAAAAATTTTCTCCCCCTGCTACAACCCCCCCCCCCTACCGCCAACAATCGAGAATCGGAATGTGCAGAGTAAGACTTTACTTCACCACCACCATCCCCCCCCGCCCCCCACAGCCAAAGGGTCTCAAAGTTTTCGGTATTTTCCCGTATTTTGTCGGGATTTTTGCAACGCCATTCGATAGAGCGTCGAAAAATATACGAAGGGTTATAAATTGAGCCTACAATAATGTAAAAGAAAAAATTATAGCCAAAACCATCCGGCTGGGGGGGGGGGGGGGGGGGGTAAAGTAAAGTGTAGCGCAATCGGCCCACCTTTCTGATCTGATCAATTGCCACGAACGGCGATCCGCGATATTGGTGCAAGCGATACATGTAACGTACTTCTCGTCGCGGGCATGACAGGGAACCTGGCAAAGGACGGTGAAGAGGAGAAATAGACCGAGGCGGGAGGGCATCGCAGAATAACGCCAATGCTCATATTCGCCCAAGAACTGCGTGGTCGAGGTGGCCACAGGAAACGGAAGGATGTGATGGTATACAGTCAAATGTAGTCAAATGTCATCCGTCAATAAAATCCGCTATAAAAATAAAAACTAAAATAAACTAAAAATATAACGGTTCCAATAAAACAACCGCCCGTGCAGCCGTAATTTAGTTGATGATGTGGAGAAACTTAACGTATCGAGGAATTTGAGAAACGATTTATTTTTCGACGGAGAGAAGTACATGACACTCAAAAGTAATTGGCGATGAGCGACACGATAATGGGGAAGGCGAAGGTATTCGGGTAAGAATTCTTCTGCTTCTCGGCTTCTTCGGCTTTGTGCTGCTTCTCGGCTTCTTCCGCTTTGCGCTTCTTCTCGGCTTCTTGCGCTTTGAGCTGCTCGGCCGCCTCGACTCGCGCTTTCAGCATACCAACGTCCCTCATGTTGCAATAACTGCCGTAGCTGCAAACGTATGCCCAGCCGTTCGCTAAAAAAATCAGTTTCAAGGTGGGTTAAAGGTACATTTGGCTATCGTTTTGAAACTCTGGTCAGTGGCGGAAATTTAGGTGCATGGTGGGCGGGCACAGAGACCCTCTATCCCATTGCCCATATTCCTCTTCCGATCTCTCCCATGGCCTAGAGGTCTAGCAAGGCGTTTGCCCCAGGTCGAGTGTTCCGGGTTGAGATTTGCCCGACGTTTAGCCTCTATTGTAACACCAGATGGTTACAGTCGCTTCGCGACTGCAACCATCTGGCCTTCGGGCTACCCTACATGCCCCACTCCACCACATCCTTTCCCACCTCCATCAATACCGCCGCTAGCGGAAATCCCGTTCAAAAACTACCTGAATACCTTCCCGATGGCTTTAGATACCCCCATGGCTGAAATCCCCTTCAAAAACTACCTGAATACCTTCCCGATGGCTTTAGATACCCCCATGGCTGAAATCCCCTTCAAAAACTACCTAAATACATTCCCAATGGCTTCAGATACCCCCATGGTTGAAATCCCCTTCAACAACTACCTAAATACTTTCCCGATGGTTTAAGATACCTCCCCTAGCCGAAATCCTTTTAAAAAACGAAAATAACGACCGACCGGATGGAATGAGAGAAAAAAAGAAATGAAATCCCCCGTGAAAATTTTCATCCACGAAACGCGCGCGACCTGGCTCACTATGTCCAAAATCGCCCCAACCTCGTCCCCCCACCCCTTTTACCAGACATGGCAACGGGCCCGGCCGCGGGGCTTTTTCGGCCCCAAAAATTTGCATGCGGCCGGGCCGACGGGGCTCGGCCCCACTTCCGGCGGGGCCGGGGCTCGGCTTTGCTCGACGGCCCCGGGTTAAGCCAAAATGGGGGCCGAGCCCGGGGCCGCCAGGCCGCACGCTAATCAGAAATGCCGGTTGTAAATCACTTTCAGTCAAAATATTCATGCAAATTGGAAAAAATGATTTTTTTCAAAGGTTGCCATACATCTCCATGTCTATTGCAGCCAGATCATAACGGGTTCAGACCTGTATTTTAGTACTTTTTGATAGTTGGGACGAATTATTAACCAAGTTCAATGAATTTTACCGATACCGATGTCCTAACAGCCCGAACGCACATAAATTTTCATTGCAAATTTGCATATTAGCATCCGAATTTAGACGCAAATCAGCTACTTTAGTTTCCGGGGCCGAGCCGAATCGGCCGAGCCCGGCCCCGGAAAATTTCGGCCGGGCCCGGGCTCGGCCCCGCGAATTTGCATATTTTTCCGGGGCCCGGAAGTGGGTGTTTTTTTCATGTTAATTAGATTCCAGGCCCGGCCCCGGGGCTCGGCCGCCCGGAATTGCCATGTCTGCCTTTTACTAAGGAAAAAACTTTCAAAGTTAATTTTAATAATTTAAACTAAATCTTTTTCATAATTTTTTTTATCAGTTTGGGGGTTTCTGGCCACGCTCTATCCGAATCCGAAGAGAGCTAAGCTCTAGCTCCTTTCCCCTTCGAGTTGAATTCGGCTTCACACGGACAGACGGACGGACGGAGACCACAGCAAAATTATTATAGTTGATTGTGTGCTAAAGTGTTGACCAATATCTTATATTTCTCCACAAGAGCGGAATATCCCTTTAAGAATATGAATAAAAGGTTGGGGGCAAGGGTTATCTCTCTAAGGCTAAAAAGAGTCTTTTTAAAAAAGGGCTTTTGGTTTTCGCAAAAAGAGACGAATTCTCGTGGCAACAAAAAGTGCTAAATTCCTTTCAAACTCTTAAAAATGCCACAGAATGCGGGAACATCAAAAAGTTGCTGGCCATTTAAAACCTTAATAAACTCGGTACCATCCCGGATCACAGGTCAGGTCCACAGATCAATTTCAAGAAACTGCAAATAAATCACAATACCAAAATTATTTGCAAGCCGCAACCGCTAGAAACTAGATCTGTCCATTTTAATAAGGTGCCAGCAACTTTTGGTTGATCCCACATTTTGTGGCATTTTTAAGAGTTTGAAAGGAATTTAGCACTTTTTGTTGCCACGAGAATTCGTCTCTTTTTGCGAAAACCAAAAGCCCTTTTTTAAAAAGACTCTTTTTAGCCTTAGAGAGAATTTAGCCCTTTTTGCCTCAATCTTATTGTTAAGATCGTAAAATAAGCCAAGGAATACTTATTCAGATAAACCCTTGTACGCAAAACTTCAAAAAATTTGCCTGCGGCGCTTTGTAACGGCACTAGAAACCATAAGGATGCACGGGGGCCAATCGGCAAAAGCGATGCTTCGGGTGGGGTTCGAACTCGGGAGCCGAGTCTTCCAAGTACAGCGTGCTAACCACTAGGCCAACGGGGAGACTGGAGCCCTGTCTTGGGGAAGCTAGACCCGCCCGCCCTGGCTGGGGACTGGGGCCGCCAAAGGGGAGGGTGGTGCCCCGTATGGCGAAGGTTTAAATTTATAGTATCTCCAAGGAGAAGCTTTCTTTCGATGTAATTTCTTCTTTACTTTATCTGGCACGGTCTAATGCATAGTTGAGCAAAATTTCAACCCAAACGGACACCACTAACCCTTGTTTTGGCCGCAATTTAGCTTTTAAACTTAAAAATTAAATATAAATTTTTTAAAAAGCTATTTTGAAAAAAACGCTTCTTCCTCACCTTCATTTACATCAAGTCGATATATGTGGAAATTTTCAGCCCAAACGGACCATGGGAAGGCACTTTTTGACGACTACAAAGGTTTTGCGTACAAAAATACAGACATACAAACGCAGACCCCCCCCCTCGAAACGCAATTTAAATCGGCTGTTAAAATTCGAAATTTAACTTTTTTTCAAATTTTAAAAGCTTATAGTATGCAAAAAGTGTCGCCGGTTCCGATGGTGTATTCAGTTTCGCGATCCGATGCATGGTTCTTTTTTAAATCCGGAAAAGGACCCCAAAAGAGTCGTATGGGGGGGTACCTCAAACCAAAAGGGGTTAGCGGGCTACGCCCGCTAACCCCGATTTAGGATTCGCGAGGGGACCAACTCTTTTTCGGCTCTATTTTTGACGGATACCGGTTGTCTTTCTACATTGTTTCTAACTATTCCTAGCATAAAAGCTTAACGACTTTTACTTAAATATTTAATTTTAGATCGAAAAATTGATTTTGTGCCAATATGACCAAATTTTTGACTTTTTCAAAAACTTCTCTAAGTTTTTTTTTGGGAATTTTTCTGCTTTAAAATAGTTGAAACTTGCTAAAAACCGTGAAAAAACTTTTAATATTTGATTACTTGGCCAACCGGAACCACCCGAAAAAAGTTTGGCTCCCCCAACCCCGCCCGCGAATCCTAAAGAACCGGCGTAAGATATGAAGCTGCTTACCGCCGTCCTCCTTGGTATAATTGAAATAGCCCTCTTGCTCGGTATCGGTACTTCCTTTGAGGTGCATCACTCTTCCGTCTTTATACTCGAGGTGAAGGACCGCACAGCGCTCACCGTATTTTGATTTCCGCCCGGACTAAATGACATGTACGTCTCGACATCGGATTTCGATTTGAAAATTTCTACATTGACAAAGCTCTACGACACGAGCCGATTCGTCTACCTTTCAGCTGCCCAGACCGTAATTCCGCCGAGTTATAAGCATTTCAAGTTTTTGCTTGTTTTTCGATATACCTTCGCAGGCTCTTCCCGCTCCCCTAGCGCCGTGGTCTTGTGGCCTAGTAGATTAGTCGGCGGCGTCTGGGGAATCTCACGTGGGTTCGAACCCGCACCCGATTCTTATTTTTGCTTTTTGGTCCGTGGGTTCCTTTTTGCATTCTGTAGACCGTGAATAACTTTTTATCCATTATTCATACACCAGGAAGCGCTCCCAGTAATCGTACCAACCAGGGTTGTTCAGGGACAGACGAGACGGATGCAAATTAGGGGACGGTGACGGGGCAGCGGCCCCGACCCAATGCAAATTCCGGGGATAAAATAATGGCATTCAAAACTCGCAGCGGCAGGGTTTAGAATTTTGAAGAGCAGGTAAAAAACGTGGATAGCCAGTTCTATGCACGATTTCGATGAAGCGCCTATACCCTAGCATGTAGAGTCAGCAATATTAACAGAATAATTGCCTTATCACTTGTAAATCTCGAATTTTGAAGCTCCGTAGCACAGCGGCCCGGCCCCTAATAAAACGTCCGGTAGCTTTGGAAAGGAGGGAAGACCGCAACGCGTACGATAGACGCGTCGCGCAATTGCGAACGCAGGCCTGCGCAGCTAAAAACCGCTTGCTATTCCGCGCACCCGCCCTTTCCCTTGAACCATCCGGACCGAACCCATGGGCGGTTGTGGTAGCAGATTCCAAAAAATGGCGATTATCTGCAGCGCAGACCTAGGTACAACTTTATCTAGGTACAACTTTCAACCCGATCTGAGGAGGATGTATTTTTGTCTCCCCTAGAGAAACGCGGCCGAGACCCAGAATATTTACTCCAGGAAAATCATTTGCATGATATCCGCATTTGCATCGGGGACGGGGTGACGCTGACCGTCCCCCGTCCCCGTCTGTCCATCCGCCCCATCCCCGACGCGTCAGTTGTTTCGATAGTTCAACGCAGCTTTTACAAAAGTCACCGGAGGAAGGCGGGAGGGGGGCCTTTACCCATTTTTGGCTTTTGGGAGGCGCGGGATGATTCTTTGTTGTCGGTATTGTCGGGCAGCACCCCAAGAAACGCATCCCGGGTGCCTTTGAAACGCACCCCAGGGGGTCTTTGAAACGCACCCCGGGTGCCTTTGAAACGCACCCCAGGGGGTCTTTGAAACGCACCCCGGGGTGCGTTTCAAAGACACCCCTCTCCGTCGGGGGTGCATTAATAGTGTCCCCGGGTGCCTTTGAACGCACCCCGGGGTGCGTTTGGGGGGTGCGTTTGGGGGTGTGTTTTGGGGTGCGTTTCGCCCCCACAGGTTGCAAAGAATAGCAAGGAAAGCCGATAAATAAAAGTATATTTGGCATAAGAATATTACAGAAATGTTTTACGATGCTTTCTATACACAACCAGGGACGTAGCGTAATACAGGCCCCGGGGGCCCGGGCCCCCGAAATCGGCCGGGGCCCGAAAATTTCATAAGGGGGGACCCTTATGATTTTTATTTTCTCAAAAATTTTGTTGCCTGGGGCGCTATTTTTTCACGTTTTTACGGCTGTTTGTAGAGCTACGTAACCTTTTTTTCAAAAAAATTTTGCCTGCGGCGCTGTTTTCCCGTTAATGTTTTGAGGTTTTTGGACAAATTTTTTGGGGCCCCCCCGAAATTTTTTTCTGGCCACGCGCTGTACACAACTGATGCCATCTGGCTTTCAGTAAGATATGTTTGATGGCCTGTGTCGGAGTTTTCAAAGAATTCTGATACGATTTTCATTTTTTATTGGGCTTAAAATGTTTTTGCACATACTTTTGGAAAAGTATGGAAATTATTTATGGGATTGCCAAATGGACGAGATAAAAATGAATAGGAAGTAACTAGAGTATGAATTACATCATGAATAGAATTTTTAAGGGTTTTACAACATGTCTGTAATTTCCTTGTCAAATATACTTTTATTTATCGGGACCATGCTATAGAAAAAGGTATTATCATGAACTTTTAAATTTTTAAACTTGATGGGTTCAGGAGTTCACCGCAGTTGCGACACAGTGGGCTTTTTCAAAGGTTCTGTGATGTCGTAATTAGTAATAATACCGGCTTTCAAATTATATTCCCAGAAGAGACTAAAATCCAACCTAAGACCTAAAATCTAACCTAACCTAGAACATATTGGGTAACGTAGGGTCACTAACGTAACGCGTTATAAGTCCCAGCCGGACGCTTCAGGGTTCGTTTCCATAATTTTTCATTTAAGCCCAGAATTTAGATAAACTCAATAACGTTGGCTTACATGGGCAATAAATTTCTAACGAATAGAATTGCCTAATCATTCTTAAAATTGCGCATTTGTAGCTCTTCTCTGAATCCGAATAAGCTGAAAGACCACGGTAAAGTATGTTTATGAAGTTATTAGTGCCTTTCCAACCTTTTGAACGGTATTAAATATAGTTTTTATAGGTGGGCTAATTTAGTCCAGGTCGTAGGAAAACTATTAGTGCGGGAAATGCGTTCCTAGGTCGGCCTCCGAGGCAGCGCAGATGCAGATTTCACATCTGCCCTGCCAGGGAGTGTGAGGCATGCAGATAACTATAGGCCTTGTCGACGGCGTCCGCGTTCAAAGGCACCCGGGGACATTATTAATGCACCCCCGACGGAGAGGGGTGTCTTTCAAACGCACCCCGGGGTGCGTTTCAAACAGACCCCGGGGTGCGTTTGAAAGGCACCCCGGGTGCGTTTCAAAGACCCCCCGGGGAGCGTTTCAAAGGCACCCGGGGTGCGTTTCTTGGGGTGCTGTCCGACACTAGTTGTCGGTGTTGTTGGCGCATGGTCAGGGGCGTAGCTGACCCCAGCGGGGGTGGGGGTAGGGGGGCACCGAGATTTCGGAGGGGCAGCAAGAGAAATTTTTCGAAATTGGTGCTCCGCAGGCGAAAAATTTCACGAAAATAGCAGCGCCGCAGGCTAAAAAATGAAGAAAAAATAATAAAAACAGAAAAAGTTTTCGGTTGAAAAAATCATAAGGGGGATCCTTATGTTTTTCGGGCTCCCGGATTTCGGGATACCTGCCCCCACTGCCCCCTCCCCCCCTTCTACGCGCCTGCGCATGGTCATACCACGCGCCTCCTGCCTATGGTCATGCCACGACATGTGCGGCCCGACATTTGCGGCCCGTTCCCATAGTAAAATAAAAGGTGGGCCGCAAGTGTCGGGCCGCAAATGTCCGAGCCCCTGTGATATCACTGTGAATCCGAAGCGACCGTTTGTTCTGCCGACTCTTTGACGATTTGACACCCAACCCGAGGTTGCCACAGTCGTCCGCAAAGATAGGATCTCCCCAGGATTCGGTCGGCATCAGGTACCAAAGCAAATCGTCGATCGCAAAACTGAAATTAGATTAATTGGTGGATCATTCGGGAGCAGGGTTGTTCACGGACGGGCTCGGACGGACGCGGGCCCGGACCCGTCCGTGTCCTAATAATTTGCTCCGGCAGAGCGGACGGGCTGGGACGGGTCCCGGACGGGCTCGGACGCAGGAGGTAGCCGAGCCCGCTATGCAAAGCGCAGGTAGCCAAAACTTGCATGCTAATTGATGAAATGACGGTTTTTCGCGTTCTTTCCGAAGTAAAGCAGCTATGTAAATTAAGGAAAGGCAACAATCGAGCGAAGATGTTAATTTGCTTGCAATGATTTTGCATGTGCTTCCGGTCATTTGCATCGCGGACGCGGGGTCGCCCCAGCCCGCATTGCGTCCGTCCGGCCCGTCCGGGACCCGTCCCAGCCCGTCCGCATTTTTTTATGCAAATTGCGCGGACGGGACGGGTCCGCGTCCCCGGGCCGGACCGACGCGGACCGGACCCAAAATGAACAACCCTGTTCGGGAGTCATCGGGCGCAGTTCGGATTTCGGCTAAAATCAAGGAAACCCCCAGCCGACTCTTCCATTTTTCTACCTTCCTTATTTTTATTTTTCGCTATTTTTCCAGTCAAATTAAATGTATTCTTACTAATTAACCTGCTGTAAACATTTTAGTGTACCTTAGAGCTCGCTAGCACAAAGGGGGGGGGGGGGGGGGGGCTGAGATACAAAAGTTGGTGCCGATTTCTTACCCGGATTTCCGATTTTATTGGAGAACCATTCATCGGACCGCATAATTGGAGACACTATCGGACCGGTAAAACAAAAATTAGTCGAATTTGAATTTTAGGCAGTAAATAGGTAGGAATTTCAAATTAATGTAAAATAAAATAGTTACCAGGGTTGAAAAGCCGCTAAGCGGCATTTCACCCCTGGCCCCGTCTAGCCCCCCATGATATTCTACACTTTGCATAATCCGAGCCGCCACCCCGAATAAAAAATGAAAAGCGCTAGCCCTTCACCCTTTATCTAGGCACTCCCCACTTCCGGTGTATGCTAATTGATTCCTAACAAAGCGGGTTCTCGAGATTTTCACAAAAACTTAATTTTAATATCGAAAATAGCAGTTTTTGCCTAAGCTGATATGCGTGCAGTCGTGTCATGAGCATTACGCACCTAATGACGTATCATACACCCCCTTAATTCTTCCCTTATTGAGAGACGACTGGAACATACGGACGGAAGTTGCATGCAAATGCACACACACACACAGACACTATTTTTTTTTTATATAGTAGGATGTCAAAAACAAGCAAAATTCGAATAACCGCTCAAACACTATTTTAATTGTATAAATTTTATATTTGATTTTTTTCGCAATTCTCGGCCAGGGGATAGTAGCTGGGACCTAGGGCTACCGATTCGTCGCCTTAAAAAAATTTTTGGGACCTTCCGGTTGGGGGGTAAGTAAACTCTTGCCGGCACACCTAAAGCACAATGAAATCAAAGCACTTTTTGGCCTGAAAATGTTATTTTTATGAAACTTGATCTGAATGTCGAAAAACAGCTAGTTTTGTAAAATCCGACCGGCACTGACCAGGGTTGGTCATTTTTGACCCGGACCCGGACCCCGGTCATTTAAATTTGCATTGGTCGGGTCCGGGCCCGGGTCCGACCCAGGTCAAAAATGGCCAACCCTGGCGCCGACCCCTCGCTACGCAGGAATTCAGCGCTGGCCTCGCCCCTCGCCCCCCCCCCGCAATTTGAATTTCGATTCTGAATTCAGAATCTGCCTGAATTCTCGGTCGGTCGGACGGTTCGGTCAGGGTCGTTACGAACCTAATGCCATATCATAGAGATCCACATACCCCCCCCCCCCATACCTAAATTTTTCTATTTGTTTATCAAAACGATGTTCCGCCATAGTCTCGTCTAATGCAAACCTTTTGCTATGCCGAAAACTTACTCCCGTTTGTGAACGGGCTCCTGAATCCCGTAGACCGATGGAGTCGCACAATACACGCATCCAAGCGGTTCCGAGCCACCGGATAGAGAAACGAAGGCGAATAGGAGGATTTCAAAGACATAGCGCTGAAATTATTGATTATAATACAGTTTGGGCCAAGGCGGCACCGTTTATGCAAATGTACAACTTAACATTAAAATTGGAGCTTCATACAAACCTCTATTGAAAGTGAGGCTCAAAGAATATGGCTCTATGACTTAAGACGAAGAATTTTGACTGAGACCCGTGCGTGCGTGCGTGCGTGCGTGCGTGCGTGCGTGCGCGCGCGTGCGTGCGTGCGTCCGTGCGTGCGTGTGTGCGCGCGTGCCTGCGTGGGAGTGCGTGCGTGCGTGTGTGCGTGCGTGCGTGCGTGCTTGCGTGGGAGTGCGTGTGTGTTTTCCGCAATTTCTTCGCAATTCCAAGTTCCAACTTCACTCCAGAAAAGTGTGGAGAAACTAAACATATCAAGGGAGTTGAAAATCCATTTATTTTTCGAAAGAGAGCAGTACATGACACTCAAAAGTAATTGGCGATGAGCGACACGATAATGGGGAAGGCGAAGGTATTCGGGTAAGAATTCTTCCGCTTCTCGGCTTTCTCCGCTTTGCGCTGCTTCTCAGCTTCTTCCGCCTGGCGCTGCTTCTCGGCTTCATCAGCTTTCTTCTTCTCGGCCTTCGCGACTCGCGCTTTCAGAAGACTAACGTCCTCCAAGTTGCAATAGTCTGTGCTGCAAACGTATGCCCAGCCGTTCGCTAAAAAATCAATTTCACGGCTGTTTAAGAATATGAATAATAGGTTGGCGTAATGGTTCTTTAGGACTCGCGGGGAGGGGACCAACTTACATTTATATACTTTTAACACTAGCTGATGTGGTTCTACATTGCTTTTAGCTATTTCTAAGCATAAAAGCTTAACGAATCCTACTATATATAAAAAAATAGTGTTTGTGTGTGTGTGTGTGTGTGTGTGTGCCACTTTGCATCCACTTCCGTCTGTCTGTCCGGAGGATATCTCAAGAAGGGACGGGTATTAGGCTACGTATGATACGTCATTAGGTGCGTAATGGTCTAGGGATGACTGCACACTTATCAGATTTTTAAAAATTAGCCATTTTCGCTATTAAATTTAGGTTTTTGTAAAAACCTCTTTGTTAGGAATAGTTAGCATAGACCGGAAGTGGGCCGTCGCCTATATAAAGAGGCAGAAAGGGTTGTTTTTCATTTTTTTTGTCTTTTGAATGGAGGATAATTATGCAAAGGGAAAAATCTTATGGGGTCCGAGACGGGGGCCAGGGTGGAAAAGTCGCGAAGCGGCTTTTCAACCCTGGTTTTAATTAAAATTTTAATTTTAGAGCGAAAAATTTATTTTTCGCCAAAAGGACCAAATTTTTGACCTTGTCAAACACATCTCGGACTTTTTTTGGAAGCTTGTACTTTAAAAATTGTCAAAACTTACCCAAAACCGTGCAAAACTTTTACAGGGTGTCCCAAAAAAAACGACCCATCTGGCATTTCGCCGTGTTACATCCAACCGGACCCAAATTTGGACCATAGGTGTATCAGACCCTAAATAACAACAATCCTGACTTTTAGCCCCGTAGCTACAGTTGTTCTCGAGTTATAACGAAAATACTATTTTTGACGCAATTCTAAACAGTGTTTTCGGCTATCTTTTTGGACTTTGCATCGATTTGCATCAACTTCCGGCTGCGAATCCCTAATTTCGCTTAAGAACTTGGGTAATTTTGTGTTGTAAAAATCGCTTAATTGAACGATTATTTGATTAATTCTGGTCCGGAAAAAATTTCTTCGAGTAAAGAAGGCCTGCCGAATCATTTTCACTTAATGTCTGGGGGGTCTAACTCCACGGAAACCCTATGAAAAATGGAAAATAAAGTTTATTTTGGTTATAACTTTAAAACTACTATAGCTACAGGGCTATCAGTCAGGATTGTTGTTATTTAGGGTATGATACACCCCTGGTCCAAATTTGGGGCCGATTGGATGTAATACGGCGAAATGCCAGATGGGTCGTTTTTTTTTGGGACACCCTGTATATATGATTACTTGGCCAACCGGAACCACCTGGAAAGAGCATTAGCTTCCCCCCCCCCCCTCCGCGAATCCTAAAGAACCGGTGCCAGATAATAGGCTGCCTACTGCCATTCTCCTTGGTATATTTGAAATAGCGATCTTCCGGATAAGCTTGGGGGCTGGCACATCCTTTGAGGTGCATCACTCTTCCGGCTTCATACTCGAGGTGAAGGATCGCACAGCGCTGACCGTGTTTTGTTTTCTTGGACTAAATTACATCTCGTTAGTGCGTAGCCTACAAGGAGCGTCCTTTTGGTGTCATCGGCAAATCCCTTCCAGACCTAAGTCATTCGATAGAGAATTCAATTCTGAACAAGCTACCAATGTTTATTTTTGTAGAATGGCGGTCTCTGATTTTACATTTCAAAAAACAAAACATTTCAAAAGCGCCCGAAAGCGTCTCTTTTGGCTCGAAGAGCACTCATGGTAAGAGACGGCCGCAACCCATGAAATTTTGGCGACCTCCCCCCCCCCGCCCCACCGGTCAGCACTTTCCACAAAGTCCGCAAATCGCCTCAATAACACAAAAAAAATTAGTAAACCGCGTTCGTTACGTTCAAATTCGTCCGAAAACACCACAGAATAGGCTCCGCAAGCTAAATTTTGTTAAGCAAAATGATGCATTAATGAAAACGAGAGCCGCAGGCAACAAATTTTTGGAAAATCGGTTTTATTGAAGTAAAAATCGTCTTAAAAATAGGAATGAATAGCGCCGCGGGCAGAAAAATTTTTGATAAAAAAATCATAAGGGTCCCCCCTTATGAACTTTTCAGACCTCGCCCGATTTCCCTGGGGGGGACCGTGCCCCCGATGCCCCCCCTCGTACGGGCCTCGTTACCAGGGACTCCTTTCTACGGAGAATTGTAATAGTTGTAAACGTAATACGGAGCCGCTGCAAAAGGCACAAGTAAAGCCTTATTATCGCACATTTTGCGCTTCATCCCAATTTCTGAATTTCCGAAACGTTAAAAAGACGGTTTTGCAACAGGAGCCACTCTACTTTGAAAGGTGATCGCTACTTCTTCCCCTCTGCGTTTAAGAAGAGGCTAAGTGCCACCAAGGGCCTTGTCTCTTCGGATGGGTGCGAGCTCGTACAGGATTTCGAAATCGGGGCGCCAAGGACGGATAAACGGCCGGGTGCGCCCCCATTTCGAAAGAGTGGAGCGGCAGCCCATCCGAAGCGAAGGCCCGCTTTCCTGACAATGTTACAGTCAAAAATGTCAAAAATTACACCAAAATGTTCGTCTTGCTCTGGCGAGTATTTTGGTATACGTTACAGGCTCGACCACCACGGGGTGTCGAGATACAGTAGGTGCGGCCAGGGCGGGGGTGGGGGTAAACTGAACCACAACGTTTATTAAAGGTACACTAAAATCTCGTTCAAAATAGTCGGTCGCAGTCGTGCATTTTTTCCCACTGCCGTCTCTCCGATGGCCTAGTAGTCCAAAGCGCTTGCCCCAGGCGAGCGGCCCGGTTTCGGTTATGCTCCGCGGCGAGCGCCTACCGTAACCCTGTTTGCTATCCCGTAGACGGTTACCGGCCGGTAACCAAACCAACGAGTCTTTAGTGTACCTTTAAGTTGAAGGTGAACTAGCCAAGTTAAAATGTTTGGAACTTTTTTAGAAGCGAGTTTAAATAATTTTTTTTCAACTGGAAAGGGAAGAACTCAACGAGATCTATCGATTCCAGTCAAAAATCGACATTTTATTTAGTTACCATAAAGTTAACTTCTTCCGCGACGCTTCCCTCTGCCTTGTGACTCTTGTGATTTAACACCCACCCTGTCGTTGCCACAGTCTTCCGCAAAGATAGGATCAGTCCAATCCTCGCTCGGCATCAGGTACCATAGCAAATCGTCGGGCGTAAAGCTGAAATTAGATCAAATGGTAGGCTCATTCGGCGGTGAGCGGGCGAAGTACTCTTTTGGATTTAAAAAGAACCATTGGTCGGACCGCACAACTGAAGACACTATAGGGACCGGTAAAAACAAAAACGAGTTTAATTTGTTATTTAAGAGGCCGTTTGCGGGCCACCCGAACGAAGCTTGGCACAGTTTCATGTCGTATGGTTTTAGAAGTTTAAAAGGTTAGAGTGCAGTTTACCTCCCCCCTCAGCCGGCTCCGCTGCTGCTCCCTGTTAACCTACAGGTGTGAAAAGTATACCAAAATGTTCTTCTCGCTCGGCGAGTATTTTGGTATACTTCACACACCTGTAGATGAACAGGGAGCCGAGATACGGTAGGTGGGGGCCGGCTGGGGAGGGGAGAAGGGGTGAACTTACCGTTTAAAAGCTTAATTTTGGAGTTCAAGGGGCCTCAAAGTTGCCACGTCCGAAAAACAATCTTAACAACTACTGAAAAAAAGGCCGAAAATTTGTGTCAATACCTAATTTAGGGTGGGGATCATTTCTCTAACACACTGTGAAGCATGAAAATGGGCGGAAAGGGGTTAAATAGCCCACTAAAAACGGTTTTTCGACATTTTCGACATTTTAGGGTGATTTGCGAAAGCTGACTATTACACGAAAAGATGCCTCATATCTTGCTGCATCGATCGATCGCAGAAAAATGTCATTAAATAATAGCAATAATAAAAGTTTATCAAGTGTTCGCTTCCTTTGACGCGCTTCGACATGGTCAGGCTATAAAATTTTTGTCCCGACAGGTTTTGATTTGAATGAAGAAAACGATTTCCATGAAAATTAGCATGTAATTTGCAAGCTTAACGAATTGAAAACTGGATGCAAATAGCGGTTCTATCTTTTTGATACTTGTGTTTTTGGCACTATTTACTTGTTTTCATCACAAAGAGCTTAATATCCATCATAGAAAAATTTTGGCCACACGGAAAGATGCATCTTTTCAAGGGCTCTAAAACGTCCATACATAGCCAGGCATAAAAATGCAGCTGCGCGAAGAGAAAGGTAAAAAAACCCAAGTGGCTTTATCTTTTTGATGCGCACGGTATCACGGACGAAGTGTCCCAAAAACCCCTCAACCTAAAAATTTACTTCGATTTTTTTTCTGTTTTTTAATTTATATTCCGCAACATTCTCGCCGAATGCAAACCGTTTACTATGCGGAAAACTTACTCCCGTTTCTTAACGCCATTCTGAATCGAGCTGGCCGATGGAGTCGCACAATACGAGCAACCAAGCAGTTTCGAGTCATTGGTGGGAAAAAAGAAGACGAATAGGAGGAATAGACCGAATCTCAAAGACATAGCGTTGAAATAATTGTTCTTAAAACATTTCGGGGCAAGTCGGCAACGTTTATGCAAATGTACGGAGGGGATTTTCGGGACACCCTGTATGAGGTAGTACACAAACAGCATTGGTTTTTCGACCAAAAAAATGCAGATTTTTCGACTAAATCCGCTAATTTGAGGACGCTTTTGCCAAGAATCTTCAAAATATGTGTTTGTTGTGGAGAGAAAAGGCTAGTCTCTGTTCTGCCACACCCTGCTGCGTGACACAATAACCGTAATCCCCCCATTCCATATCGCGCCCCGATTGCCTGTCGTAAGGTTTCTCGCTTTGGGAATTTCTCCCCTACATCTCCCTCCCTCTCCCCCCCCTCTCTCTCTCTCTCTTTCTCTCTCTCTCTCTCTCGCTCGCTCTATAATCCTTTTAATTCTGAAGCCGTTGTCGAATAAACCACCTAACGTTGCCGTTATTTAATGTTTTTAAATGCGTTAGAACATCACAACTTTAAAGGGGCTCCGAACTGCCAAATCAAAGCCCTTTTGGGAGGGCTCTTTGATTTCTGGCAAATTTCCCGCGGGCGCTGCGGGACGAGAGCCCTCACTCTTTCGATTTTTGCGCGAAGTTTTTTGCCCGGTTTCTTTGTGATAACACTAGAATTCGCGCATTCTGAGCCCATTTTTGAAATCCTCACTCATTTTTAAATAGTTTTGGTGTTTTAATCATCAAATTTGGCCCGGAAACAGCCGAGAACGTGATTTCGAGGTGACAACAGGCAATTTCAAATTTTGTGAGCTTCCCGCCCCCTGGGCGTACAGAGGCTTCTGACGTACATGGCTCCGATTTTCGGGCCGTCACTCAATTCTTGGCATTTCGTAGCCCCTTTAAAAATAAATGTGGACAAACTGAATGTGCCGAGGAATTTGGAAATCGATTTATTATTCGACGGAGAGAAGTACATGACACTCAAAAGTAAGTGGCGATGAGCGACACGATAATGGGGAAGGCGATCGTATTCGGGTGAGAATTCTTCTGCTTCTCGGCCTCTTCGGCTTTGCGCTGCTTCTCGGCTTCTTCCGCTTTGCGCTTCTTCTCGGCTTCTTGTGCTTTGAGCTGCTCGGCCGCCTCGACTCGCGCTTTCAGCATACCAACGTCCCTCATGTTGCAATAACTGTCGTAGCTGCAAACGTATGCCCAGCCGTTCGCTAAAAAAATCAGTTTCACGGCGGTTTAAAGGTACATTTGGCTCTCCTCCTGAAACCCTGGTCAGGGGCGGAAATTTAGGTGCATGGTGGACGGGCAGAGAGACCCCTCATTTCTCATTGCCCCTATTCCCCTTACCATCTCACCCATGGGCTAGAGGTCTAACAAGGCGTTTGCCCCAGGTCGAGTGTTCCGAGTTTAGTTTTGCCCGACGTTTAGCCCCTATCGTAACATTGTGTGCTAAAGTGTTGACCAATATAAGCTCTTTTATTTCGCCACGAGAGCGGAATATCCCTTTAAGAATTTGAATAAAAGGTTGGGGTAAGGGTTATTTAGGATTCGCGAGGGGACCAACTCTTTTTCGGCTCTATTTTTGACGGATACCGGTTGCCTTTCTACATTGTTTCTAACTATTCCTAGCATAAAAGCTTAACGACTTTTACTCATATTTAATTTTAGATCGAAAATTGATTTTTTCGCCAATATGACCAAATTTTTGACTTTTTTCAAAAACTTATCTAAGTTTTTTTGGGAATTTTTCTCGGCTTAAAGGGCTAGTTCAGCCTTGATTGGGCGAGAAAGCAAGAAATTTGCCGCGGCCGGGGTTCGAACCCTTGACCCCCTGACCGGGAGGCGCGGGTACTTGCCAATCAGCCACAAGCGCAACCTGGTGAGGGCTGGGAAGGCCGCCCAAGAGGGAACGGCCGGAAGGACTCTTACAATCACCTCTACAGGGTGTCTCAGGATTATCCGGACAAAACGAAATAGACATTTTTTTCGTCTTTTCCGCTGTTTTCTGCCAACCTAATGTATTTCATATGAGTATTTGAGGCGTTATCAATGTTCTGTGCAAAAAAAAATCTTAGAAGACGCATTAATAGTTTCAGAATCAAGCGAAGAACGCGGTAAGATTTTTCACCTCTTAAATACCACGAAACTTGGAGCAAAGATTCAAAAAGGGTTCCGACGTTTTTCTGGACAAGATGTGACGTTTTCTGGCAAAACGGACCTGTTTCCGCCAAAGTTTAGTCATTTCAATGAATATTTTCTAATTTAATATCAATTTCTTATGCATTGCTGATAAGGGTGTTTTGAAGCTTGCTCGTGCTCAAGCTCCTCAGAACTGAAAGTTAACTTGGTCTAAATTGCTCGTACATCATTGTTACTGTAGCTATTTATATTTTTATCATTTTAAAAGTATCTTATCGGTTTTTTAGGGTTACTCCGGGCCAAGTCATGTAAGGTAAATACGGCGGCGCGTGACCTCATTTCATCTTTTTTGCTCGCTGATTTTTTCCTAGAGTCAACTTAGCATTGTTTGGGTCGAGCAGAGCATGGACTTATCATTTCCGACCTCTTCCTGTGGTTTCTTCCTTATTCCGGTTCTATCGAAGCTTTTTATAGCGTCGGAAACAGTACGGGTTTTGACGTTTGCCAGATGGGAGAAATTAGGTTCAAACTTCTCCGATTTTTTACGAAGCGAGATGTTGGAACCACGCGCATTTTTCTATGTCAACGCCTTGAAAATACCTCAACGATTGATAGGAACTACGCGGTGTGCGCATAAAACAGGAAAAAAATAGTAAGAAATGGCATTGAAAGTTTGTCCGGATAATCCTGAGACACCCTGTAGAAGGCCCTCGAATAGAAAAATCGTCACTTTATGGAATTTTGTGATGGCATGCTAAAACGCGCTCCACGTGGGTTACTGTAGAAAACCGAAATTAGCGATTTTCGTGGTGTTTTTGCCATGGAATCGCTTCGATCTTTCGGTAAAAGCAATATTAGGAGTTTTTGGTACAAATGACCAAAAAATTTACAAGATTCTGCCGCAGAATTAAAAAATCAGTTTTTAGTTTTTTTCATGAAAGTTTGTGGATAGTACGCTTTCGTATTTGGCAGTAATGTGCCCCTACTTATTGCCTAACAACCCAGAAAATTTCAGCCGGATCGAAGCTAGGGGCCCCGAGAAAAGCGGGAAAAACGAAACCTACAGTACCCCACTGGGGCACGTTTTAGCAAGCAATACAAAAATACCATAGATTATGGTGGAATTTGGTGTAGAATCCGAGATTAATATTTGGATAGGTCATTGACAAAATATCAGCCATAGGCAGCGAGTTATGAGCGAGTTATGACTCAAAGAACAAAAATAACGCAAAATGGCGAAAATTGTTTTGCTTTTAAAAAATGAAATTGACCTCGAAAAATTCTAAAATTTTGCTATTACATTTTTACAAATTTATACTATTTTTAGGCCAAAAATCAGAATTTTCCCACCACCCGTTCAAGAACGCACAATTTTCGGTCGTAACCAGCGTCAATTGTACAGTTGCGTACTCAAAAATCGAAAAAATCAAGTTGTGTTAAATCTTCATGCCCAGCATATTTAAGCATTCTGGCATGGTAACGCACCTTCGATTCTCTACTATACGCGAGATATTTTGGTGCAAACTGTGGGCTTTTTTTTTGCACACCCTGTAACCTTTTTCTGCTTTAAAATAGTTGAAACTTGCTAAAAACCGTGAAAAAACTTTTAATATTTGATTACTTTGCCAACCGGAACCACCCGAAAAAAAGTTTGGCTCCCCAACCCGGCCCGCGAATCCTAAAGAACCGGCGTAAGATATGAAGCTGCTTACCGCCGTCCTCCTTGGTATAATTGAAATAGCCCTCTTGCTTGGTATCGGTACTTCCTTTGAGGTGCATCACTCTTCCGTCTTCATACTCGAGGTGAAGGACCGCACAGCGCTCACCGTATTTTGTCGTCCGTTCGGACTAAATTAACGAATCGATTGGTCTACCTTTCAGCTGCCCAGACCGTAATTCAGCCGAGTTATAAGCCTTTCCAGCTTTTGCTCGATTTTCGATACATCTCACGTGGGTTCGAACCCGCACCCGACTCTTCATTTTGCTTTTTGGTCCGAGGGTTCCTTTTTGCATTCTGTAGACCGTGAATAACTTTTTATCCATTATTCATACACCAGGAAGCGCTCCCAGTAATAGTACCAACCAGGGTTGTTCAGGGAAAGACGGGACGAACGGGGTTTTCGGGCCCGCCGGATTTCGGCGGGGGGCAGCCTGCCCCCACTGCCCCCCCCCCTTTTACACGCCTGCGCATGGTCATACAGTGCGTATCAAAAAGAAAGAGCCACTTGGTTTTTCACCTTTAACTTCGCGCTGTTGTATTTTCCAGCCCAGCTAAGCATACACATATTGTAGCCCTTGAAAAGCCAAAAGCCAAAGCCAAAAACACACGTATCAAAAAAATAGAGCCACAATTTGCATGCACTTTACATGCGCTTTGAGCTTGCAAATTACATGGTAATTGTCATGCAAATCGTTCGCTTCATTCAAATCAACGAGGGCCGCAGAAATGTGCGTGCGACATTTACGGCCCGTTCCCGTAGCAAAAGGTGGGCCGCAAATGTCGGGAGCCCCTGTGATATCACTGTGAATCCGAAGCGACCGTTTGTTCTGCCGACTCTTTGACGATTGGACACCCACCCCGAGGTTGCCACAGTCGTCCGCAAAGATAGGATCTCCCCAGGATTCGGTCGGCATCAGGTACCAAAGCAAATCGTCGATCACAAAACTGAAATTAGATTAATTGGTGGCTTATTCGGGAGTCATCGGGCGCAGTTCGGATTTCGGCTAAAATCAAGGAAACCCCCAGCCGACTCTTCAATTTTTCGGCTAAACTCTACTTTACCCCCCCCAGGCGAGATAGTAGGCCTGGGGGAGAGGGCGCAGGCGAAGAGATAGTAGGCCTGGGGGAGAGGGCGCAGAGAAAAGGGGCGTCTGGGGGGGGGGGGTAAAGTAGAGTCTTACCAATTTTTCTACCTTCCTTATTTTTATTTTTCGCTATTTTTCCACTTAAATGCAATGTATTCTTACTAATTAGCCTACTGTCAACATTTTGGTATGCTTTAGAGCTCGCTAACACAAAGGAGGGGGGTGCTGCGATACAAAAGTTGGTGCCGATTTCTTACCCGAATTTCCGATTTATTCGGATTTACAAAGAACCATTCATCGGACCGCATAATTGGAGACACTATCGGACCGGTAAAAGAATAACTAGTCGAATTTGAATTTTAAGCAGCCGCCTGGCTAAATTTCACTTTACGGTACCTAAATCAAAATGGGATTTTTCGACTGGAATCGATAGATCTCATCGTGTTCTTGCGTTTCCCGTTTAAAAAAAACTATTGGGACGAACTTCTCAAAAAAGTTATAAACGTTTTAAAGTAGTTAGTTCACTCTACGGTAACCTCATAAAAATGCGACTTTCCGCCTGGGATCAATAGATCTCGTAGAGTTCTTGCATTTACAGTTGAAAAACGGTGCTTCCAGGTTATCGGGGGGGCGGTTATTTTAGCGGGGGCGGTTGCGAACTTTTTGTTCTATAACCAGGGTTGAAAAGCCGCTTCGCGACTTTTCAACCCTGGCCCCGTCTGTCCCCATGATATTCATGGCTTTGCATAATTTCGCGGATTCAGATGACGTAAAATGCAAAATTCTCCCTCCGTCCCTTTATATAGGCTATCGCGACTTCCGGTGCATGCTAATTTGATCCCAACAAAGTAGGGTGTCCGATTTTCCATGAAAGACTTAATTTTAATGTCGAAAACAGCATGTTTTGTAAAATCTAATATGTGTGCAGTCATCTCGGGAGCCTTACGCACCTAATGACGTATCGAACATACCCCTAAGTGCTTCCCTTCTTGAGATACTACTGGAACACGATGACGGAAGTTGCATGCAAATGCACACACACACACACAAACACTATTTTTTTATATATAGTAGGATATGGCTCGGGCTAATTAATGGGTTTGAAGAAAAGGGTAAGAGTTTACTTCACCCCCCGCCCCCACAGCCGAAGGGTCTGAAAGTTGTCGGTATTTTCGCTTATTTTGTCGGGATTTTTGCAACGCCATTCGATAGAGCGTCGAAAATTATACTAAGAGTTTTAATTTGAGCCTACAATAATGTCAAATAAAAAAGTTATAGCCAAAAACTTCCGGCTGAGGGGGGGGGGGGGTAAAGTAAACCGTAGCCAAAAGCTGACTGTTTTCATAGATTGTACACCATTTGAAATGGTTTTGGACTGTTAGCGGGGGAGGAGGAATTAAGAAAACGCCATAAACGTCTTGAAAATTTTTGCTTGTTCTGTCTAACGTGTATGAAAATGATTAAAAACGCGCTATGACTCTAGATTTCGTGACATTTAGGATTATATCTTTCAAATTTTTTGGTTGTCGGAAACTACCAAAAATATTTATTAAAATAAACTACAATCAATCACTAAGCAGGTATAGGCTAAGCAAAAAAAGTTGCCTACCGCCCCCCCGCTAAAACAACCGCCCCCCGTTAACCTGGAAGCACCGAAAAAACCTTTGAGGAAGTTATTCGGAAGAGGTTATAATATCTTTTTGACATTTTTGACTGGGACATTGTCAGGCAAGGCGGGCCGTCGCTTCGGATGGGCTGCCGCTCCACTCTGAAGCGACTAGGCCCCCCGTGGCACGAATCCTTTTTCTAGTCGCAGAGCGGAAGAAGTAGAAGTCACTTCCCTCCAAATTGAGTGACTCCTGTCGCAACACCGTCTTTGTAACAGTGCAGGGATTCCGAAATTCGGCCGAAGCTCAAAATGTGCGATAATAAGGCTTTTCCTGCGCCTTTTGTAGCAGCCCCGTTTTTCCGTACAAAGGAGTCCCTCGTAGCCGAAACCGACTTTTTTAATGCGGGGTGAACTGGTTTAAAACGTTTATCAGTGTTGTCATAAGTTAGTCCCAATAGTTTTTTTCAACGGGAAACGCAAGAACGCGATGAGATCTATCAATTCCAGGCGAAAAATCCATTTTCGATTTAGTTACCGTAAAGTGAACGAGCCAATTTAAAATGTTTATAAATTTTTTAGAAGTGAGTCCCAATAGTTTTTCCAGCTGGAAATGGAAGAACTCGACGAGAACTATCGATTCCAATCGAAAAATCGACATTTTATTTAGTTACCGTAAAGTGAAATTTTCCCAGCCGATTTAAAGGAGGCACACCTAAGCACAATCGAATCAAAGCACTTTTTGGCCTGAAAATGTTATTTTTATGAAACTTGATCTGAATGTCGAAAAACAGCTAGTTTTGTAAAATCCGACCGGCACTGACCAGGGTTGGTCATTTTTGACCCGGACCCGGACCCCGGTCATTTAAATTTGCATTGGTCGGGTCCGGGCCCGGGTCCGACCCAGGTCAAAAATGGCCAACCCTGGCACCGACCCCTCGCTACGCGGGAATTCAGCGCTGGCCTCGCCCCTCCCCCCCCCGCAATTTGAATTTCGATTCTGAATCCAGAATCTGCCTGAATTCTCGGTCGGTCGGACGGTTCGGTCAGGGTCGTTACGAACCTAATGCCATATCATACAGGGTGACCCACAAGCCCCTCTACCTAAATTTTTCTATTTGCTATTTAAAACTATGTTCCGCCATAGTCTCGTCTAATGCAGACCTTTTGCTATGCCGAAAACCTACTCCCGTCTGCGAACGCCAGTCTGAATCCCGTAGACAGATGGAGTCGCACAATACAGGCATCCAAGCGGTTCCGAGCCACCGGCTAGAGAAAAGAAGGCGAATAGGAGGAATAGACCGAATTTCAAAGACATGGCGCTGAAATGATTGATTATGTACAATTTCAGCCAAGTCGGCACCGTTTATGCAAATGTACGATTTAACATTGAAGAATTGGATGTTCACCAGGGTTGAAAAGTCGCGAAGCGGTCTAACCCTATGATGTACTTCGTTTTGCACAATTGTGTCCCAATTCCGATGACAAAAAATGAAAAACGCTCCCTTTGAGCCTTTGTATAGGTTACAGCGACTTCCGGCGTATGCTAATTTTATCCTAACACAGTGGGTGTCGGAATTTTTAAGAAAAGCTTAATTTTAATGTCGAAAACACCATATTTTACAAAATCCGATTGTGTGCAGTCATCTCCAGCCCCTTACGCATCTAATGACGCATCAAACACCTCCTCAAACCCATCCCCTCTCGGGATATCCTCTGGACACCCTGACGGAAGTTGCATGCAAATGCACACACACACACAAACACTATTTTTTATATATAGTAGGATACAAACGGGGTAAAGTCACTACCCCGAAAAGTCATTACCCCGAAATAATTTGCATGGATTTCATTGGAAATCCGCATGAAAACTGGATTTTTCCGGGAAAAACAATGCTATAATTTTTCGGGGTAGTGACTTTTCGGGGTAGTGACTTTTCCGGGTAGTGACTTTTCGGGGTAGTGACTTTTCGGGGTAATGACTTTTCGGGGTAGTGACTTTTCGGGGTAGTGACTTTCGGGGTGGTGACTTTTCGGGGTAGTGACTTTCGGGGTAGTGACTTTTCAGGGTAATGACTTTTCGGGGTAGTGACTTTTCGGGGTAGTGACTTTCGGGGTAGTGACTTTTCGGGGTAATGACTTTTCGGGGTAGTGACTTTTCGGGGGTAGTTACCGGACGCCATACAAACCTCTATTGAAGGTGAGGCTCGAAGAATATGGCTCTATAACTTATGACGAAGAATTTTGACTGAGACCCGGGCGTGCGTGCGTGCGTGCGTGCGTGCGTGCGTGCGTGCGTGCGCGGGAGTGCGTGTGTGTTTTCCGCAATTTCTTCGCAATTCCAAGTTCCAACGTCACTCCAGAAAATTGTGGAGAAATTAAACACATCGAGGGAGTTGAAACTCTATTTATTTTTCGAAAGAGAGAATTACATGACACTCACAGGGTAATTGGCGATGAGCGACACGATCAGGGCCGTAACAAACCCAAATTTCGGGGGGGGGGCGACCCCAAAAAATTTTCACGAATATGACTAAAACTACGGCGCCGCAGGCAAAATTTTTGAAAACATAGGGTTTATAACACTAAAACTAGTGTTAAAAATAGACAAAAACAACGCCGCAGGCAAAAAAATTTTTGGAAAAATTAAATCATAAGGGTCCCCCCTTTCCCCGTCTCGGCTTTATCAGCCTTCTGCTTCTCGGCCTCCTCGACTCGCGCTTTCAGATAACTAACTTCCTCCAAGTTGCAATAGTCTGTGCTGCAAACGTATGCCCAGCCGTTCGCTAAAAAATCAATTTCACGGCTGTTCAAGAATATGAATAATAGGTTGGCGTAATGGCGTAATGGTCCCGATTGGTAAGCAACTAGGTTGATAGGATACTGACCCGGATTTTTATTTTCTTTTTTCATCAGAACTTTTTGTCCACTCTTTTTTTTGGGGGTGAAACGCGAGAACTCTTTTTCGCCTTTCCGAGAGCTTTCGATTAGTATAAAATTCATCCCGATCCCAGCGGTCTTCGGACCTAATGAGACGAATATGAAAACCATTGGCAAAAAACCGAAACCTCGAAACGGCCATTCTAAATGAGGATCAATGCAAAATTTGGAAAGTAACATTGCCATTCTATTTCATTGATGGTAGTCGGGCATTGGAGACCTCCGAAACGGACTCAATTTAGCCTCATTTCTCGTAAATGATGGCTTCTATGTGGCTGTCCTTGATTTTGCTAGTCCTCTACCCTGGTGCTGGCCGGGCTGCCGAGTGCTACCAATGCTCTAACAACTTCCCGGAGTCAAGCCGAAATGCCTTCAATTTTTTGTGGGTGTTTGCGGGTTTTTTAATAGATGTGTTAGTTTATGGCCTAGTTTTCTTATCTTCCTCTCTCTCTCTCTCTCTCTCTCTCTCTCTCTCTCTATCCCTCTCATTCTCACTCTCTCTCTAGTAAATCAAGTAATCGATTACAACTAGCGCTTAGTATCAGTTAGGCGCAAAAAAAACCACTTAGGCGGCGCTTCCGAAGTGTCATGCGGAAACGTGCGCCGTCGTGCACTTTGAGGGCAGCGGAATGCGGCTGCATGCCAAGAGTTGTTACACGGCCCCTGCATGGACGAGCGGTGTGATGAAGGTCAACGTGCTGGACTGTGAGTTTTTGAACAGACTTTAGAGGCATAGACAAGGTGTGCCTATCGAGAATCGTGGAACTCGTGGAAAAAAGGGCCCCGCTTCAGGCTTAAGTGCCGTGCAGGCTTGAGCGTCGGCTGAAGGGGGGAGGGGGGGTAAACTGCACTCTAACCCCGCTTCCTCACGCCTTTTAAAAAAAATTCTGATTTCCCCGCAGGTCTGACGTAACCCGTAATTTGCAGTGGTGTGGTCCTACTACGGGTGCAATTCGTCTTTGTGTAACGACGCGACGCCGGCCGAGCTGAAACAGCGGGTAGATGCCATGCTGCTAGGGGAATCCGAAGCCAGGTAAAGTAATACTGGTTCTGGTTCGTTAGCAGGGGGGTTAATGTCGTAGGTTTTTCAATAATTTACTTTTATTTGGGGACTACATTTCGCGATTACTTGTGAAAAAAAAACGACTGTGAAAAGTCGCAATTTTAGCGTACCGGCACGACAACCGGAGAAGGGCAAAGCCGAGGGCGATGGCTTCAAGTGCAACTCCACCAATATTCCGCTCACCTCAAACTTTTACAAATTCTCCGCCTTGTTACTTTTTGCCTTGAATTTCTGAGCCGTCTCTCGTGTTGTGATCTTTACTTATATTTTATGCTTTTCGGTTTCAAAGTACCACATTTGGGTTAATAAATATAATATTCGGATTCTGGGCTGGCTGACAAACTTGTCATCATTTTCCTTGCGAATTTTCAATTTCAGAATTTACCCTCGAATCATCATCTTTTTTTGGGTGAAACAGCTTCGTATTTTTGCATAATTTTAGGCCATCGCTGCTGGATAAAAATACGCTGCCGCCAAAATGTAATAAAATTTTTGGTAGCCCTGTTGTATAATTTTTTGTATGCGGTATAAAGGTTGGTAGCGGGAATTGAAAAATGATGTCGTGGTGTCTCTACCGTATTGCTTACGGTAGACAGACCTTTTAAAAAAAATCCACTTCCTTTGAACATACTACTTTTTCGTGTTTATTTTTAAGTGTTGGTTCACTATCGGGGGGACCTTATATTACGCCCGATGCAATCAGAAATAAGTATTCATTTTATGGTTTTTTAGTAGTCCCGGGTTAGCGAAAATGTCTTCCTCATAAAAAACGTTTTAGAAAATTAAAAATTTACGTTTTTGATGCATTTTTAACCAACCGGAAATTTCCACATTTCGACATTAGGAAATTTCGGCACTCTGAAAATTGGGCATTATGAATTTCGACCGTATTCAATTCTGACTTTCTGATTTTCGACATTACGAATTTCGACATGATGATTTTCGGCATTATATTCTTCGAAATTTTGAAATTGTCCCCATCCGTTCAGGTAAAAGCAAAGGGAGAAATCGCGTGCAAGATGAAGCCAAAAATCTGGCTCGGCATTTTCCTGATCGCCATGATCGTGCTGCTCGCCGAAGCGGAAGCGGAAAACGAGGAAAACGGGCTAATCGAGAGGCCGGAGTACCATGTTCGCGTCGTCAGAAGATCAAAAGGGTCCAGAGGCCCAAAGAAGCGTGGGCACAAGGCGGCAAGAAAAGGCAAAAATTTGAAGAAGGCCGGAGGGAACCCTGTGGTGCCCCAGAAAAAGCTGTCAAAAGACCGGAAGCGAGCAAAAAGTCAGTATTTTTATGCTTAATTGTTAATTAACAAGGGGACGTTTCTGATTGTCGTGCGGACTTCGAAAAGGGCAGACCAAGCCTATCTTCTGCAGAATTCTGCATTGCAGCATTTTTGGATTCGGATTTTTCTGTCTGTTTTCTGTATTTGCGGAATAGTCATTCTCGAACATTATGAAGGACTTAAGCCTAAATTCTGTGTAGCTTTAGAAAAAACCACATCCATAGATCCTGTTTAGAACAAAATTCTCTATAAAATTCACCATTCTAATTAGAAGTTTGGAAAAGTTGTAAAATTGTTGACATTTTATGCGCATAAATTTTATCAAATTTCGATTGAAGTCACTTATTTGATAGAGAATTTTGTTTTGAAAAGTTCCGCGCGCTTTCTAAAGCCGATCACCAACAATTTATGCTTCGAGGTATTTCTAAACGACTTTTTACCATTACTGAACGTAAAAAACTTTACAAATTTTGATTAAAAAAGCACGAATAGAGGTCCCTCGACTTTTACTTTTTAGATAGTTTTTTTACTTGAAATATAGTTATATTACACGAAACAAACTAATAAAAGGCCCCTTATATCCGGTTAGGGCATTTCTAAGCGTGTGTAATATTTTGTTTGCCGCCCCCACCGATAAGGGGGAAAGAACCCCTTTTCTAATTTCCATTCGATACAGCGCCAAAAATAGATCAATATTTTTAATTGCATCTAAAAATATTTTAGTATCTCACGATCCGCGCGCTATAAAATCCGTTGTTTTTCACTGTTGCTTATTTTCAGCCGCGCTAAACGTCATCGAGAACGCAGCACTGGGGCTGAAGAAGCTGGGGCTGGGCCGGGTATCCGACGCCGCCGGCAGTTTCCTGAAGGCATTTAGCTCGGTGAAGGACCACCTCGAGGTCGTCATGCCCCCGATTTTCAAAGTGGCAAGATTTTTGGGCAAAGGCGTTGCATGGCTGATAAAGGTAAGCTCACGCTCTTTTTGTTATTTGAGGGCCTGAAAAGGGTATGAAAAATATGAAAGATCTGAAAAGTAACTTTTATTTTTATGCTCTACTTTTACTCAGGGTGCGAATTTTAAAGGCGGCCCTAACTTTGTAAAATCACGGTGATCCCGAATCGGTTTTCCAAATTTTCAAAAGCTACAATGGTTTTTGGTACAAATTAGTTTTGTTACAAATTGTGTTTTAACCCCGCGATAAAACTTGTTCCTGAATTCGAGCTACAGATTTGTTCATAGTTGGAATGATGTTGTAGTGCTTGTTGGAATGAGCGTATTTTTTTGCCCTACAATATGGTCCATTTTTATTTGGAAAGGATTCTACAAGTATTTTAGTAGAATATTTTTAACAAAAACTAACCAGTCTGTAACGAAAACGGCTGTAAATTTTGAAATCGTAGTCTTCAGCAAATTCGGAAAAAAAGATTCGGAATCAGCGGAAAATTCTGCAGAAGAGATGCTTGGTTACAAAAGGCAGCCTATGTCAAAACGCTTTACAGGGAACAAAAACACTTTACTATGAGACAGTCTGGTTTTGCAGTTTTTGAAAACAGAATTTTAAACGAAGCGCAAAATTCTGACAAGATAGGCATGGTTTCGACACTCCCAATACTGCTAAAAACTTTTCCCTTCTAGTCCAAAATCAACCGGCCGAACCGCCGCACCGACGACCGGGACGAAGACGGGCCGTCCACCGATCCCGAGGAGCCCGTGGATCCCGAGGATGAGCAGGATCTGACGGATTACGACGATGACTATCCGGTGCTGTATCAGGATAACGGGCAGGCGTACGAGGCCCTAAGACGCGTGATCGACTCCGAGGTCGAAATCCTGGGAGCTGCAACCCTGAAGGCGTACCAGGCGATCAAGCTGAGCATCCGGGCCATGGATTATGAGTCGGTAAGCTGTTTTTTTTTGGGAAAGTCAGCGGATGAAACGTCATAAGCATAGCTAATAGCATTAGCAAAATTGTCTTACCAAAGCTTTAAAAAAACTGATAGGTCTAAATCTTGTTATTGGACACTTTGAATTACGTTTACTTTCGAAAAACGCCCTGTGGATAACCTTGAAAAAGCTGCCAAAAACCATTTATAGCAAGTGAACAGCAAGCTGAAGCTGATGCAGCAGGAGCTGAAGCTGCCGGAGAACGAGGGCTCCCGCGAACAGCAAGAAGTCAGCTACAGCCTGAAGAAGGACAAATGCGGAGACCTGGATGAGATTGAGGACGTAGGCTGATCCACTCTAGTTATTCCCAAGAATTAGCCGATAACCTTTCTTCCTTTCAGATTTTTCGCTATAAGAACACTGTCAACTGTGCCCCGGAGAGTCAGGAGACGGATAAGCAGCTGCGGAAACTTTTCCGGCGCGCCAAGCGTAGCGCTGAGCAAGAGCGAGGTAATCTAGAAGTTTCGCGCACGGTGACTTTTTAGAGCTGTCCCACCACCTCTACAGCATCAACCAGCCGGAAGCGCTTCGGTATATGCAAGAAATCCATCGAAGCCTCGACGAGCACGAGAAGGCCCAGTTGAATGGGGGTAGGTTAATTTGATAGAAAATGTTAGCGGAGCTAGTACCATATTTTACAGCCAACGAAACGGTTTTGCATTCTTATTGTAAAAACCTATTAAAATTCATGTTTTCAGTGTCTCCCACCACAGTCGACAACATTTTCGACAATGCCACCCAGCACGTTAGTGATCGGATCAAGAGAGCTATTGAACACCGGACGCATCCATTGTTCAGGTAATTTTGCGTAGCGGAAACCAACGTAGTAAAGCGTAGGAAGACGGATCTTTCTAAAGACCCCCGTAACGACACACAACACATTCGCTTTTTCATTACGTGTACTTTGCTATCCATTACCATTAGAAAATCAGATCTCGTGCTACGTGCCGAACTAGAGTAAAAAAATCATAAGGAATCCAAAGTTATACTTCACCTAGTTGTATGCCGCAAGTCGTCATGGCAGCGTCACGACTTCACCAGGACGAGGTGAACAACTACTTACAGCTGATCAACACCAACACAATTCAAATTGTAAGCGACAATAAGAGCAGCACAAGCTCACGCTATTGCCTAGATCGAGCTGGCGATGCTGTGCTACCCGATCTTGCTGCCGACCGTCGACCCGGAGCCCAGGCTGGAGGCGCTGAAGAAGCGGATGCAAGACACGATTAGCACGGTGGCCGACATGGTCAATAAGGGCATGGTATATTTTTCGGATCTTTTTCGAATGGCATCCTAAAAACTAAGAGAATACTGAAATGCTGACAATAGTTTTTCCCGTGTTATCCTATGCACTGTTTTTAATCGTAGTTTTTGTGATAAAAAAACTTTTATAATACATTTTTTCCTGGTCAAAATAATTCTCTTAGTATATATTTTCGAGGCTCTATCGTTCTATCGTAATCCTTAAAAACCTTACAAATTTGACTCCCCTTCCTCCGGTACCCTAAATAACTCAAAAACTTCATGATTTCAGAACGCCTTCGAAGATTTTGAGGGACAACTGATCCAGGAGGTGTTGAGCGAGCACAAAGGGGGTACAAAGGATCAGCTTCTGACGGCGCTCCGCGACGGCATGGACAAACACGGGCCGGAAGGGTGAGCGGCTTGGACCAGCTTAGAACAAGCCGAAAAAATGTGGAGATTGCGAAACGGAAAAACGCCCATCTTCCAGGATCCAGCGCGTCTACCTGGTGCACGAGGGCGCTAAAAACGCGACGCTGTTCGGGTGCCCGAAGCAGAGCTGCGGCTGGAAGCGCCAGGACAAATATCTGGTGATGTCGATCCGATACCCGGCCATCCCCTACAAGCACAACAACGAGAACTTCCAGCTGGCCGCCCACTCGCTGGAGCGGCGCATGGCCGTGCTTGACGTGTGAGGGATTGAGATATTGTGATCACGTCTGCATACCCCTTTTTTAGCAAGCAAGGCGATGAGGATTACCTGGATGTCCTAGAGGTGCGCCTGGCTCAGGCCGGGTTCCACCTCACCAACCAGAACATGAACGCCTGGCTGATCTTCCGTGGTGGCGAGGGCCATCTGACAAAGTTTACGCAGATCCTCGAGCCGGGTGAGTACATTCCGCGACAAATAAGAAAAACTGCTTAGGACAAAAGCAACCGGCCGAGGTCACCGGTAGCGGATGGCAGCTCGCCTCCGGACACTACTTTAGCCACCGCAAGGATACGATGGCTGTCGTGTTTCCGGCCTCGTTGGCTCGATAAAGCCATTAAAATTTATGATGTTAAAATAAACTCTTCGAGCAGCGATTGTGATTAGTTTATGTTTTGCAGAAAGCGATTCCGTGACTTGGCCACGTTCCGCTAGGTATTAGAGTCCCAAAACGATAAGAAATCGCTGTATATTGCTGGCGATAAGAAAGAAATCAGATTGAATTTTTTGAATTGATTGAATGCATTTTTTAACCCGCGCTCATGGATGTTTCGTAGACGCTAGCAATCGTTTAGTTGAATGAGGAAACGCTTAGTAAATACGATTGTAATGCGTCCCCCGCGAGGTCGTCAGCAGCTCACTTCGGGTCTACAACTTAAAGCACACCAAGTGTCAAATCAAAGCCCGTTTCGGAGGGCTCTTGGATTTGGTTGGCAGATCTCTTTCGATTTTCGCGCGAAACAGATTTTGCCCGAAATCCCTGTAAAAACACTAGAATTCGTAGATTCTGAGCTGAGTACTGAAGTCCTCGCTCAATTTTAAATAGTTTAGATTTTTGAATTATCGAATTCGGCCCAGAAACAGCTTTGGAGGTGACCGCAGGGAATTTCAAAATCACGAACATCCCGCACTGTTTACGTACAGAGGCCTACGGCGTACAGGGCTCCGCTTTCGTGACCGCAACTCAGTTTTTGGCACTTCGCGACACCTTTAAGAAACGCTCGGCAGTTTCCCCCATCAGCTACGGCTCTTCGATGTATCAGGTTCAGCACTACTCCCTTTTTGTGTGTTTTTTGCTTTTTTTAATGCTGTTTGTTTCGATGTTATCCGTAACTTTATTTAGGGTCAGCGTTTGGAGCTATAGGATACGGTGCGTCATTTTCCATATAATACTGTAGAATCACGAACTGGCTTTCGCTTAGCAATCCAATATCTGGAGGGCCCCCGCGTCAAAATGGAATATTTACCAACCCAGCTATATAAACGCCAAGAATAACGCCACATCACCTCTACAACCGACTGAAAAATATCCCATGTATGTCCCTTTTTCGGTGTTTTTTTTTAAATTCCCTGCTCACGAATCTTGGCCTCTTAGCTCTCTAAGGAAACCTTCAACATAGACTTTCAGGCAATGCGACTCACCCACTGGGTTTTTTCTCGTGTTCATGGCGACACTTCTCTGTGGTTTCGCATCGCGTCGCCAAGACGAGGCTAACTCTCAACTCGCGCCGGCGAAACCAACGGACATGCGGCGGCGTCAGAAACGGTTTCTTCCGGCTCTTAGTAAGTTCGGTACACAAAGGATAACGGAGAAGAATAAAATAACTGGGAATAAAATAACCAGTTCGAATTCGAAAACTTAGCGCTACGTGCCCTGTGGGTGTTGAGATAACTTCGGCATACAGGGGTTTCGCTGTTCGCCCCCGTAATTCAAGTTCCGATGCATTTCCTCTCCGCACGAGGCCTCCTTCTAATTGCCTCCGGTTCCAATTCTACCTTTTCAGCCTGGGGCGCCAAAAGGCGTACGATGCCGTGGCCCCTACGGCTGCTTCTGCCATCAACGCTGTCGCCGGACACGTTGGCGATTCCCCAAAAAGTAGCTACGAGATGGCTAAAGACATTGGTTCCGGGGCTCTGGATCTCGCTAAAACTGGCGTACACTATACTCTCCAGGGTATTCATGAGATGTGGAGTTTGTGCTGCCGCAATGGAGTATTTAAGGTGTGGTTTAAAAACTGAAGAAAAGCTGATACCTCAGAGTTAAAACTTTTAAGCATCGGTGTCTTCAGGGACGTAGCGTAATACCGGCCCCGGGCCCCGGGCCGGCCCCGAAATCGGCCCGGGGCCCGAAAATTTCATAAGGACCCTTATGATTTTTATTTTCTCAAAAATTTTGCTGCCTGCGGCGCTATTTTTCACGTTTTTACTGCTATTTGTAGAGGCTATGTAACTTTTTTTCAAAATTTTTGCCTGCGGCGCTGTTTACTCGTTAATCTTTTGAGTTTTTGGAACAATTTTTGGCGCCCCCGAAATTTTTCTGGCTACGCCCCTGGATGTATTGCTTTTCAAATTAGTCGGAAAAAGGGTTCTGGCACCTGGCGACAACTTATTTTTTAGTACGCGGTAGGACCGATGCTTAGCAAAGCGATGGATGTTCTTAAGCCAATGGCCGAACAAGTGAAACCAATTTTCCCGGCACCGATTTCTCCAGAGGTGGGCTAAATCCTTTTTTGTGTGACAGTGAAATCATTTTCTTAGGACGAACAACGCAGGAAGCTATCGCCGCAGCCTCGGCGTTGGCCAAGATCGTGCAGCAGGGATTGGCGAGAATGAAAGATGATCTTCGGGAAATCAAGAACATGGTCCGCGAGGGCTCTCGATCCAGGCCTACACGACCGTATCTTTTTTGAGAAAATTAACTCATAAATGTCAAAACTCCACCAGCGCCCCCCTCCCCTCCCCTTACTAATGTTCTTGCGCCTCGCTAGGGCCTGCAGCCGCAAGCTTTGCTCGACACTTGATTTAAAATCCTTGCAGGACGTGCTCCAACCTCTGTTCCATCTGCAACAACGGATGCTTTACCTCAACAGGTCCCAGGACATTGCCGAGCGCCGGGCGCTCGACGAGAGTTCCGCAAGTTGTGTGTGTCAGGCGTTTTGATTTAAGTTGTGCAGGTATGTCTGAAAGGTGTCCGGTGAGCTTGTAAAGCCCGAACAAGGCAAGAAAGAGAGCACATCCATTTTAGCAATTCGAGAATCACATCTGGAGGTCGTGCCGGACACCCAAGGACTTTTATAAGCGCAAGAAGCGGTCATCAGGCAAGCGTTTTTGTGAGTAGATTTTCGTGAAGACATATGGATTCGAAATTCTACGCCTTTCCCGCGAAGCACGAATCTAGGCCCGGCTTATCCACCATCAGCAGGACCCACATTCGGATGCGCCGGGATGATGAAGACCCGATCCTGTTCAGCTCGACGCCACAGTTAGTAAAAAACAGGCTCACTATCCTTTGTAGATGCGTAACCATGACTGTGCTCCAAACCCACGACTTCTCACAGCGAGCTCTCAACGTTTGGCTGGACTTCGCTTAGATCGACGACTGCTTCAATTGTGAGGATTTTGTGGATGGCATTTTTTTTAGTTGAGCGTAGCTTACCCGTTTGCCATCCCGCACATTGTCGTGGACCAGGAGCTGATTAGCACATACCTCAAGCGGCTGCAGGACAGGTTGCAGCTCATGTTGCAGGTGTTGATGAGATGCTGGACTTGGTGTTGGTGGGTTTTTAACAAGATGGACTGTGGTGTGTGAGGTGCTCGAGTATCGACTACCATGGTGTGGTGCCTCGCAAACAAAAAACTGTCCAAATTAGTTGTGACTGCGTTCGGTACCAGTCAAGAGTTTTTGCCCCGGCCTCGGCTTGCATTCTTTGTGCAGACCGGAACAGACGCAGAGGATAGTGTTCTGTAACCTCGATAATAAAGACAAACCCACCTTTCCTAGGCCAAAATGGATGCCTACGACAAGGATATCTTCCACCGCCGAATCCGCGCCTACACGGAGTTGGACACCGCCGAGCAGTGGCTGATGACGCTGAAGCACCAGTTTGACGACCTTGGGCGGGCCGGGTAAGCGTAGCTAGCAACGTAACGACCTTCCGTTTTCAGCATCGACCTGGCCTACATCGTAGCAGTCAGCAGGCGCTCAAATCATAGCAGTTACTACGCTAGCCAACAGCGCGACCACCCCTACAGGGGGTTTCCACAGGGTGCAAGAGCTTTGTCTAGCGCAGCCCGACAAATCGATGGTCGCACGAATGGGACACGTTGGTCCAGACGGAAGTGGAGAAATTGAGGTATCGGTTTTGACAGCACGGCATTAAAGGGATGGCGCAAACGAAGTCCGGAGGCGTTATTCCACTTTCCCAACTTCCCGCACTCGCGACTGTAAAAGGCCCTTTCCCGCCCAAAACATCGCCCTAAGGGGGCACGTTATCGCATCTGCGCGCCTCAGCCTCTCATTACTGCGCCGATTTGCTGCTAAGGGCGGTTGGCGCGCGAATCCAACCAAATCTGGCAAGGTTCCGGGAATCCACGTAACCCATAGATTTCTGCTTGCGCTATCCCTTCGCGAAACACTCAGAGCACGGTTTTAAGAAATGACCCATGTTACTTCAGGTTTTAGCCCACTTCGTTTTTTTTGTTAGCCTTAACATAACAAAGCGCCTTACGTCGGCCCAGTCTACATGATTACCTTCCGGGACCGCGCTTGAGAAAAACAAGGACATAGCGCACAAGGATGTATGGAAGCTATTCTCACCGGCAGAGCTGCTTCGAACCTTCCCCCAACTTTATCCTGTCCTGGGCGCCAGGGTTCGCCCGCAACCCCTGCGCGGTGATGGAGGCCGGTATGTAAAAATATCTTAGTGTATTGGTATGCAGTTGAAGTGCTTGGGAAGCCGTGCTGAGTACCGTCAATAAACGTCATAGCTTATTGTTACAAACAACAAACGTGACGGAAGTTTAGAGGATCAAGTAGGCATCGATCAAAGAGAGCCCAGGGCGCAGCAGCCATCACAGCACGTAATTGGCAAGCAGCTGTTGGCATGTCCGAGGGTATAGTCGCAGGGAGCACCTGGCTCTAAGGTCTGGGGCCTTTCGCAGCGTTATCTACACATTATGAGTCATGACCATTCCCATATACGTCTACTTTCCAGGACAGGAAGTTGCTCGGCTTCTACGACATCTCCACACACCAATACCCATCTTTGACACCCAGAACGCGTCAGTCATCTACAGTCTGCTTCTTCTTCACCCTTACCCGCCAAAATAATGTGGAGAATGTGGAATAAAACATTTGTTGTGGCGTTAAAGGTGGTAAACAAAGGTTTTGACGCCCACAAGTATTTTGTAGCTATTTCGCTTTGAAGATCAGCAAACCCTTTTAACTTCTACACCGTATTCTTTGCTATCGGGGTATCTTCAGCGTTTTGCTGCCACGTTAAAAAAGCAATAACAGGCAATACAGCCATCATAATTGAATATTCATAAACTCAGCTATTTCAAGCCCGAAATGCGCCGTCATCATAAAAAACATCATATGAGTTTTGCCGAGTTTTGCAGTTTTTTGTAACTCTTTGTAAAGCTTCAAGAATTTTTCAGGTAATGCGCCTCAACCACTGGGTATTTCTGGTTTTTCTTGCCTTGACGCTGGGCCACGCCGCCTCCTACCGCAAAGAAAACCCCTGTTAAACCCACGCTTGGTCCCGGATCGCCATTTGAAAATCCGTAAGTGGGCGCCTGACACCCCTAAACACAAGGAGATCCAAAAAATTACCCCCGCTTCAACCTCCCAATTTTCGGGATGGGAATGATTTTTATACAATTCGAAAGCTCTCGAAAGGCGAGAAATGCGTACTTCGCGTGTATCCACATTTTTTAGCTCTCGGCTAGATATCGACGCCCTCTTAAAAGGGTCACCTCAGCTGCTGATTTTGAGTAAATCTGCAGTTTTCAGGGGATTTGGTCCTAAAATTGGTAATAGAATGAGCTTAAATTGAAAAACGAAAAGCGCTTGTTTTCTCGCCGTCCCGGGAGCTTTTCGGTAGATACGTAAATCGGACACGCTAGAGGAGTTGTTTTTTTTGAGACACCCTGGAGTTAAAAGGCCGTTTGCGAGTCATCCGAACAAGGCTTGGCACAGTTTTTTCGACCCCGGTTTTTCGACGCCATGTGAAAGAGCATGGTCGAGTTAGTAGGGCTGCATAGTTTGAAAGTTTAAAAGTTTAATTTTGGTGCTTAAATGGCCCTTAAAGTTGCGTACCCCAAAGAATTCGCCCGGGCGCTCACTGGGCCAAACTGCATGAACCTCGGGACAATACCTAATTTGACGAAAATGACAGGAACATAGGAATATCGCGTAGTCAAACAGTTTTTCGGGGTTTTCGTCATGATGGAGTTTGCTGTAAGCTGAAAGTTATATCAAAAGATGCGCAAAAATTTCTGCATCGAATAGGGTATTTCCATTAGGGATGCAGCAAGTTTTCCATCATGTCGAGCAATTTGATATACTAAGACTCAGGTACAAAAATTCGAAAGTTGCAAATATAAAAAACGTTGCCTGGTTTCTAGAGACGAAATCAGGACCGATCGCAAAAGAGCAAAGAAATTCGGCTTCTGAGAGGGCTGGGATTGAACTTCGGGTCGTTCAGTGTGGGACCTAGCGGCGCCCACCAGTCCCCGTCCCCGTGCGCCCTAGGCGGACCATCGCGGGTCCGATCCCGCAAATCGCCAGTTCCGCGTAGGAAGGGAATTTCTTTGCTTTTTTGCTTTTGGTTTTGGCTAGCTTTTATATGGGCCCTCTATTTACTTATGTTGACAAAGAAGTTTTCTTATACATTTTGAGATGGTTTCTCTCGATTCAGCAAGCTAATTTTTCGACATGATGGAAAACTGGCTGCATCCTAAAAGACACCATTCGATGCAGACTTTTTGCGCATCTTTGATATAACTTTCAGCTTACAGCAAACTTTCCATCATGACGAGAACCGGAAAAGCTGTTTTGACTACGCGGATATTCCTATGTTCCTGTCATTTTCGTGCTTTGCAATGTATTACAAAAATGATCAGCGCCTCAAATTAGGTATTGTCCCGAGGTTTCATGCAGTTCGGCCCAGTGAGCTCGAGATAGTTTTTCAGGGTAGGCAACCCAACGATTTAAGCCCCCAAATTAAACTTTTAAACTTTCAAAACTATGCAGCCCTACTAATTCGACCATGCTCTTTCACATGGCGTCGAAAAAAACGGGGTCGAAAAAACTGTACCAAGCCATAATGGGGACTGTTCGAGTGACCGCGGACGGCCCTTTTAAGGTCATTGGGGACGTGATTGGTGCACCGATTTTTAGCCATTCTTCGAACTTCGAACGAACTTGCTCTTATTCAGCTCCCTTGGCCGCCCTCGTCCCCGCCCTGATCGGACCAGTCGTTGCGGGCCTAAAGACGGTGGCCGTGGCCGCTGCTCCCTTTCTGGCGAAGGCCGTCGCCATTGTGCCCTGGCTTGCGACAGCGGCCCGATTTCTGACCACGATCGGAAGTCGCGCGCTCAATCTGGCCAGAAGTTCGAGGCTTGTTCGAGGCCTCTGGAAGATTGGCAAAGACCTGCTGCCGGATCTCTTCAGTGGAGGTTCCCCGTCGTACAGCGAGGATGACTTTAAGAACCCGATGACCGTCTTTAGGGTAGGCCCTTTGTCTCTTTTCGATTCCGACTTTTGCTTTCAGACGTTTGCGAGGAAAATGCTTGGCACTTGGCGGCAATTTTGACCCCCGTGGCTGAGGGGATGAAGCCGTTCTACACAGCCGATGTCTCCGCAAAAGGTGCATTGCGCATTTCGATCCTTTCAGTTCTCTCTGATCCTTTCAGAAGGGCGTCTCCCCAGTTCTCGCCGCTACTTCGGCCCTGGCCGAAATTATTCACAATGGGTTGGATCGGCTGAAGGATGACCTGCGCGAGTTGAAGAACATGGTTTCCGAGGAGCTCTCCATTCAGGCTTATACGACTGTAGGTATCTAGGAGCTAAAAGGTGTCCCTCAGATGGACGTTTTTGCGGTTTTCTGCATCTCGCAGGCCTTGGGACCAAACTAAACAAAATCACTCTTTTTTCCGAGTCTTTTTAGGAGGTGCTCCAACCGCTCTTCCCACCTCCAGCAGCGGGATGCTGTTCCTGAATGACTCGCGCGATATCGCCGAGCGTCGGGCCCTGGACGAGAACCGGCAGCTGTGCCTTGACCGCTTTGAAGCGGTGGTGCATGTAAGGAAAATATTTATATTTAAGCCAAAATTAGATTTTTAACTAGTGCAATTACAGGGCGGTATTTTCAGCGATTCGAGCAGCACATCGTGCGCGGGTGCAATATGCCTGGTTCCGAGGGAAAACGGAAAAAGCGAGAGACAGGTCGGGTTCTTTGCGACTCAAAATATCACAAAATTGAAATGATCAAAATGGAGTTAAAAATAGGCAACCAATTATTAATAGATGAGCAGAAAAACTCTAGCGCACAAAATCGCACCCGTCCCGATGCCTCCGATTCAACTGGGGTGATACCGCAGTAAGTTCACACAGAAAAAACAAATAAAATTTTTGTCCGTCGCTAATCTTCGGCTGACAAATAAAAAGCTACGTTTCTCATATTAACCCTAGATGCGCGACAATGACGGTCCTGAAATCGCGAGATTTTTCGAGAAAGCCCTAAACGTCTGGCTCGATTCAATTCGCTCGACGACCGCTTCGATGGTGAGTGATTTTCATGTTTACAATCCCTAGCGTTACTGACAAACAGGCCCGTAGCAGAACCAGCGGAATTTCGGGGGCAAAATTTTGGCGACCTCCCCCCTTCATATAAGTAAAAACTGGTTGAAAACGGTAATAAACAGCGCCATAGCGCGACAAGTCCCCACAACTAAAATCATAAGGGTCCCCCTTATGCAGATTTTCGGACCTCGACCAATTTCGGGGGCAGGGCCGCCTGGGCCCCTGCTGACAAGTGATGCCCAAGCTTCCAAAGCTATTGGCTCATCTACTAAAACATATATTTAGCTAAGCTTGGCCGCAATTTGCTTACTCGCACACCGTGGCCGATGACGCGTTGATCGGGAAAACGCTGGAGAAGCTGCAGGGAGCGATTCAAGTCGATGATGACCGATCTGCATGAGATGCTCGAAAAGGCGATGGTATGATTTTTGCCTTAAAGGTACACTAGAGTCTCGTTGGTTGGGTTACAGGCCGGTAACCGGCCGCGGGATAGCAAACAGGGTTAAGGTAGGCGCTCGCCGCGGAGCAAAACCGAACCCTGACTGCCAGCCTGGGCAGCGCCGCGAACCACTAGGCCAAGGGACGGACGGGAGGGAAGGGAGGCGATAAGAAGGGGCTACCTTTGCCGTTTTCAGGCAAAACAAAAGACTACGACAGCGCGCGTGTTCGCACGCCGTATGCACAGCTTCAACGAGTTGGACACGGCGCCGGAGTGGCTGAACAAGCTGAAGTGGCAATTCGACGATATTGGACCGTACGAGTAAGTGATCTAGCCTTATTTAAAGTGCGACCATCGGTTTGTCGGGTTCAATGATCAAGCAAAAAATGACAAACCCGGCAGGCGTGACTATGGTGTTTCTGAAATCCTCTATTTTTAGTACTGATACCGCCCTACATCGTCGCGGTAAAGGGACGCACGAACCACACCGGCTATTGGGCCAGCCTAGAACGCGAAGTGCCGCTGCAAGAGGACACCAAACTGTGCAAGAGCTTCGTCTGGCGCAACCCGACAAACCGATGGTCGCACGATTGGGATGAGACCGTCCAAAAGACGGTTGAGATGCTGAGTAAGGTTCTAACAGTAAGCTGACGGCTTAACGGGTACAGGGTGTCCCCAAAAAAAGTCGACCCATTTAGCGGTCGGAGAAAGATCTGGAGAATTTTGCACCTTGGAAAGCCCTGAAAACGGCGAGTTTGCATCAAATACCAAAAACCATGTTTTGTTTAAACTAGCTAATTTACAAGCAATTTTTGTAAAATTTTGCCGTTTTTCAGGGTCGTTTGCTAATTTGCATCAAGTTGCTAACGAAAAATGACCGGAGGTTGTCGTTAGTTAGATGCAGAGGCCGTCTTTCAAAACCGTCAAAACCGTCTAAAAAAACGCTATTATAGGCAGAAGCTGTCCAAACCTCCTCCAACCCAGGCACCACCTCAACCTATACCGAACGAAAACCCAGCAGAACGCAAGAAGCGTGCAACGGCTACTGAAACCGAGAAGGCGAACGCCACAGCACCAATGATGCCGCGCGACAACTAAAGAGGAACCGCCCACGGCGCCTCCTACTCCGGTCCCAGAAGAACCTCTGAATTATGATATTCTCCTGAAAGAATTGATCGTGACGTTCCCGAACATTGTCCTCACCTGGGCGCCAAAGGGACGCCGCAACCGCTTGCGGTGATGGAAGCGGGTGGGTCGAAGTAACAGTAACGTATTTTCACATACCTGGATTGATACTTTCGATGCCTAACCGATATAGGATGTCCAAAAACTCCAAAATCGCGGTCCGCGGACGTGTCCGTATTTCACGATTTAGGTATTTATCGACAGCTCTCGGAAAGGCGAATCCAGACGTTTTCTCCAAATTCTAAAATGCTTAATTTATCTTCCCTTACTCTGTTTTTGCAAACCGCTCAAATTTCTGATGGTTTTTCGAGCAAAGCGCTTTTGAATAGCAAGTCAAAATTTTCGCTCTTTTTTTGGTTGCCCAGCAACAACTTTTGAAAAATTATTTGACCAAAGACAGCTTGAATAGCCCTTAACCTGCGTACATTGTGTTTTTTGGGAACAAACGTGTCTCATTACATGAAAAATGGCGCAAATCGAGCAAAATATCCATAATTCAAACAGATTCAAAGAACAGCCGTAATCGCCTTTTCGAGAGAGGATCGAGACTTAAAGGGTAAAAATCCGACTGGCTGATTGAGAATCCTTTCGAAATTTACAAGATGGTGGTTGCGCCCTCCGTATTTCTAATTCCATTTACTTTCAGGGCAAGAAACGCTCGGCAGCTACGACATCTCGGCCCACCAATACCTTTTCGAGCCAGAGAACTCGAACCTAATCTACAGTCTGCTTCTGTTACATCCGGATGCGGAATAAATATTGTTTTGGGGATGAAGTGGCTAGAATTAATAGTAGGATCTACAGGGTGTTCCAATGAAAAACCCCTTCAACTCCGCGGTGGAGGGTCGGAAGGGGAATGGTAGTTACACCATTTGAAAGCCCTTAAAATGGCGAGTTTGTAACGATCTTCAAAACCACGTTTTTATCTAGGCCAGCATTTTACATAGGAATTAAGAACCTTAAGCAGCTGCCTCTTTTCGGAAACCGCTTGTAAAATAGCGGATGGTTTAAAAAACACGATATTGAAGTTTGTTGCAAACGCGTCGTTACAAGGGTTTTCAAATGGTGTAACTAACATATCTTCCGATGTATTTTATTGTAAGACCTTGTAAAGTAATGATAGTGGAGGTACGACGTTGAAGAGAAGCAGGGTTTCAACGTCATTCTCTTTTGCGTGTTACACTAACCGTTATAGTTATAGTAGTTTATTCAAGAATTTATAGTTTGTATTTGTAGTCCTCGTTCAGGATGTAGCTGTTCCCATCGCAATGTTGCCAATCACAGCATGACGTGCACGGGCTATTAAGGCCTCTTTCCACCTGGAAATCGGAATTGCGGGAGGGTCGCGAGGCGTAAAGTGCCTTGTCACCGGTCCACTTGTCATAGTGTAAATGGCAGGCGTCGGTGATGTTTTGCCCGATGAAGAATTCTCCTTCGTAGCCTGAAAAGCGTTAGCTGGAGTGGAGTGATGCTTCCGTCAAGGGTGCGATCAGAAATTTCTGTTGGACAAGATTTTTAGAACTTTTTAGGTCCAGGGGTTTGCAGGGGTTTTGGTTTTTCTCTGGGCGAGCTAGACCCTAGCCGGGGTTAGAGTCTAGTTTACCCCCCAGCCAGCATTTCCTCCCAAGTCATCCGATTATAGTTAGGTATTATAGATTATAGTACCTTAAAATGTTCCCGTCTTCAAATACTCCGTTTCCATATACTTTTTGACGAAAATAAAAATAGAAAAGAACAAAGCTTAAAGGTCTCTGGGACGCTGGGGCACTCTGGGTTGCGGCTGGCTGCAGGGCGCGGACACCGTGGCGGCGTACATAGGCGGGCCGCGTGGGGGACGGGCGCGCTCGGGCAGGTCGTTCCTCTCCTCCGCCCCCAGTTGGTGACCGTGGTATAATGGATAGCGCGCTGGGCTGTCATTCTCACGGTGCGGGTTCGACCCCGCCCGGCGCAATTGCCTTTGCTTTTTCGCCAAAACCATCGTTTTTGAGGCCTTTAAACCAGGATTGGTTTGTATTGGGCGACAGGATTGTCTCCGTCCTAAGCGTCGCAGGGCCACCCCGTTGCCGTGTCCCCTCAGTACTATATTTGCGCGGCAACAATAAATTGCTTCTAAAATTGTTATTTGTTATTTTCCTCCTAAAAATTATATGGAAATGGAACATTTTGAGATACTTCACGCATCAATGGCACCACTTGGGGGCGAATAAAACATAGACTTTAGCCCAAGCCGTTTTTGGGATGGCCTCGGTACTTTATACTTACGCCTGACATCCCCGTCGTACTGGTCGTCAATCCTGATGCAACGAATGCGGAAGGCCTGAAATTGAGAAGTTTCTGGTTCGTTAACAGGGGGTTACTTTTTTAGTGGCTAGCTTCTGCCATCTTTTGATTACAATCATTTCCATGTCATTGCAAAACCTTATAAGGCGGCATTTTTTTACTGATAATTGGGTAGCCAGATGCAGCCGCAACGCATGTTCTCTAGTCCCTGTTTCGAACGGAAAACGCGTTAATTTCAAAATTACGACGTTACCAGCGCCCAAAACCCGCTTCGCGGACCTTGGGCGTGGAATGCGGCCCTTTCTCATGAGAATTGACTTCCCGATAGCTCGGGTCCACGCCGGAATTATATAAGGTGGGATTTCTGGAATCATCATGCAATTTGGATGATGCTAGTCGTTTTAATGATGAAAATTGACCAGAGAATAACCGAGATCGATTGATTGGATGCCTTACGACATTTAATCGCCGCGCACTCAAAATTCCTTATCGCCCCGAGGACATTTCGGTTTTTTCGCAATGAAACCAATTTTCTGGCACCTATCGCGGCAATCCTTTCGTTTTTGACCAGTAGTTTCAAGTCCCGAACACGCGAATTTTGGCTTCCGAGCCCTTTAATTACGAAAAGGCCCAGGCTGGCTCCAGCCTCAGACGATTGCCAATAAGTTTGGTCAGGACGCCCTGAAAACCATACGTCAGGGCAGCTGCGGCGTCTGGGTGTAGATTTTGAGGTAAAGCCGGGACGCTGCCCAGATACGCTCCTGGCCTGTGCTGTTGATCATGCAGGGGAGTGCCTAGGAGTTTCATTTTGACCCCATTAGATAGAGCTTAACCCAACAAACAAAAACGCGAAAAAATTTTTAAACCAGGAATTGCACCTGGGTGGAAAAACTCCAACAAATTGACTGGATTTTAACTTTTCTCGCGAATCCTCGAAATTCTCGAAAATCCACCTTGAACGTTCTAAACGCCAGCGCAACGCAAAAATGTTTAAAAGGTACCGTGCGGTGCCCGTTAACTTACTGTCGCCGTACATGCTGCCATCACAGAGAGCATACTGATCATTCTTGGCGAGGTCGATTTCCATCAAAGCCACGCGATACTTGTCATCGCCCTGAAAGCGTGCGCATCGATCTCAAATCCCATCACCCGCCCACTCTAGGTATCAATTTTTAAGATTCGATTAACAAACGAAGGCTTTCAAAAATGCGAGTCCAGCACCTCGCTCCGATTTGCCAAGTTTCGAAATTTTCCTCGATTTTCGGATTGTTCATGCAAAAGGATACCTTTTTTGTCAAACACTCAATTTAACCGGACAGGCTCTATCCAAGCTGTATTCGCAAGCGGCTTTCAAAAAGCTGTCGCCGAGTTGCCAGGAAAGCGTAATAATCCTTAGGCTGTGATTTTAGTAAAAAACCCTGTGGTCAGAAAAACATGACAAGATCATCCCCTTTCGCAAAAATATTGGAACCTTTTGAAAAATGTCAAAAGTTTAAGAATCGGAGAGATGTGCTGGAGTCGCCTTTCCGAGCTTTCCGAGAGCTTTCGATAGATACGTAAATCGTAAAAATGGAGCTATGTCTAAACTCTAGATGACCTCTCGGCCGTAAAGAATCAACCTATCTCGGCTACCCTTTAGCCTCCAGTACTGCAAAGTATACCAACATATTAGGCAGGTCAACCCGAGCATTTTGGTATACTTTACGACCCGGTGGCACTATAGGGAGCGGAGATACAAAAGTTTGAATCCGGAGTCTGATGTTACCCACAGGCAGGCACTTACCGCAACGACTTGATGCCCTGGCGAGCAGCTGCCCTTCCGGATGAGGATGTCGGTCTTGATGCCGGCAAAGACCAACGCCACCAGGGCCGACGAGGCGAAGACGATCAACAGCTGGGAACCCATTTTTCGGATCGGCTGCTGTTTCGCCGATTTGGGTCTCGTTTCATACCTCCCAGGGTTGGGGTTTTGTGAACCCATAAAGCTTGGGAAGCGGATTCAATTTTTTTCATCCCTTAGATTCATGGCCATTTTTGTGTGCAACAAATCATGGAACGGATCGGGAATTTTTTCTCTAAATTTCGCTGCAAATGGGGCGGCAAATTTTTATTTATCGGGTTTTGGTTTATCTTTTTCTTGGAATTTTTCATTCAAAATTCGGTCAGCGACCAGTTTTTATCGTTTTCGAATTGTCGGTTTAATTCCATGAACGCTGATCCGCGGTTTATTTAAAAAACGGTACGCTTATACTGACGCCTTTCCTTCCGAAAGGCCTCGGAAACATTAAAGAACAAATTCAGCAAAATTTCATACCAATAAAGCTTGAGAGATTTTTTGCGTCGATTTTTTTAGATGGGCGATTAAATCGATTTACACCTGAGAAAATTCGAAATAGATCAAAAATGCGTCTGGCCTTTGAATTTCGAATTGTTCGCCGAATCGCTTATTTGACCTCTTAGTTCAGTAGCGGCCTCCATATTACACGATCTCTCTTTCTCTCTCTCTCTCTCGCTCTCTCTCTCTCTCTCTATCTCTTTCTCTCTCTGTCTCTCCGTCTCTCTCGCTCGCTCTCTTTTGAAGAACTCGCTCAAAATTAAGATGTGGTTCCTTCTACTTGGGTTGCTTTGGGGTCAGCTAGGCCCGAGACGTTCGCACATATCAGGGCCACGGCCCAGTACGGTGAAGGGTATAGTGGCACTGGTGAGGTATGCTAAATAACACCGAAAAAAACCATTCGCCACTGAATATACTTTCCAGAACGACGAGTCGGGACTCTGGCTGAAAGAAAAGAATTTGCTTCAGGATGACATTTTTGGGGCATGCGGGCAGAAGATTTGGCATCCCGAACGTGTCAGGGAAGTCTGGCGATCGTTCACTCATTTACTCCCTCTCTCTCTCTCTCTCTCACTCTCTCTCTCTCTTCCTCGCTTTTATTATCTTTCATTTCAGTGAAGCCCAGGCTCCGATTTGCGAGATCAAGTCGAATAGTGAGGAGCCTTGGCCCTGGCATCACGATACGTATCTGAGAATCCGTCGTACTACCAGGGATGTCCATGTAAGTTCGGGCTAAAATGGGTGTTGTACGAAGACTTACTCAGTATTAAAAACCAGAATTTTAGCATGACCTATGCCTTGACCTGCCGCAAGAACGAGGGGAATCTACGAGTAGGTTTTACTTGTTATTTTTTTTATCCATGTTCAGGTATCATCCACGAGCGTTTTCAGGCTGGAACATGACGCTGACGTTCACACTTGAGGGTTGTACCATCGGCTGGACGAGGCAGGTCAATGGCGGCCAGACCACGAAACAGCTGAAGGACTGTGGCAGATGCGACCGCAAATGAGATAAATATTTTAATGAAAAGGCGAGGAGAAACATTCCTGCTCTGAATTCCGACCACTTCACCAAGATATTCACTAAAAAACCATTTCTCCGAATAACTCTCCGAATTGTTCATCGAAAACGATCCAGCCGAAAATCCAATCTAATCTGCACAGTTTGCCCGTTGTTCTGCTGTTTGGCTGTTTTCCAACACAACTGCAACACACTTTTTACCGGGACCCAAACTACAAGGTGTCCCAACCCCCCCGGCATTTGACCGTCTTCTATCCGATCGCCGCCAAATTTTTACCAGCGATGGGGACCAATAAAAACTGTGTGCAACCGAATTTTCTAAGCAAAATATTCCAAAACAAAAAAGTTATATCGAAGTTAAGGATTATTTTGCCGATTCTACTAGGATTTTGACGGATTTTGGCCTCGAAATGTTTAGCAAAAATGAAGTGTGCACTTTTTTCCACCCGTGGAAATTTTTGATTGACAAAAATTACGTCGAAATTAGCCTTTTGATCACTTTTTATTATCTGCATATGATATGAAACTGCAATTCAGCACACTGGGAAACAAAATCGGAATCAGCGCAAAGTTCTGCACAAGTTAGCTTTGGTCCTGCTCAAAACTGGGACGATCTATGATCTGAAATAACTTTTAGAAGTAATGATTTTAGAAGTAATGACTTTTAGAAGTAATGACTTTTAGAAATAATGATTTTAGAAGTAATGACTTTTAGAAGTAATGACTTTTAGAAATAATGATTTTAGAAGTAATGACTTTTAGAAGTAATGACTTTAGAAATAATGATTTTAGAAGTAATGACTTTTTAAGTAATGACTTTTAGAAATAGATTTTAGAAATATGACTTTTTAGGCAATGCTTTTTAGGAGTGTGATGGGTAGCCCCGCACCCCATCCAAAAGCGGCGATTTTGGGACATGTACTCAAAATCGACATGCTAATTACGAAAACATAGTGAAAAACGCGTACCAGCGTACTCAAAAGTCAGTTTTTCATCGATATCTTTCTGGTTGTAATATTTTGCTTCTAAAAATTCGGCTGCACTCGTTTATCTCGTTCCCCATCGCTGGTAAAAATTTGGTCCCCGTCCGATAGTAAGACAGGCCAAATCCAGGGGGTTTTGGACTCCCTGTGTATGCTATTTGGAATGGTTGGCACCATCAAAAAAAGATGGTAACTTCTTGAAACTGCAATTCGGCACATGTGGAAAACAGAATCAAAATCAGCGCAAAATTCTGCACAAGTTAGCTTTGGTCTTGCTCAAAACTGGGACGATCTATGATCCGAAATAGCTCTTTTAACCATTTTCCACCCGCGTCAAAAACCATCCTTGATCAGGAATCCGTTGGATTGGAAAAAAACAATAGAATGAAATCTTTATTGAAACAAATTTATAATGGAAGGGCTTTAGTGGCGTATGGCATCAGCGAACCGACATATCCACCGTCGCAGTCATTCTCCCATTTGTCATCGCAGCACGAGATGCACTGGCGCACTTGACCCTTGGCCCAGTTCGACCCGTCAAATTTGTCGTGGTGGAAGGCGCATTTATGGTCGCCGACCTTCAGCGATCCGACGTAGTCTCAAAATCGATAAACATTCTCTGGCTGAAAACGCTTAGGTTCTCGTTTGTAAGCGAGAGGGAGGATTTTTGACTAAGGAAACCAAATTTTTATTGTTTACTTTTTTCCTATAATAAAATATAGAGTATTTTAATTTTCATAGAGCACTCACTTTTAAATTTAAAAAACAACTATCAAAAAACCGAAAATTTATGAATTTTGTTTGACGTTCTGGTCAAAAATGGATGAAAAGTGATCAAAAAAGTTAAAATATTCGTTTTTCAAAATTTTAGAAAATGTTTTATAACTTTCTAGCAAAACTATGAAAAACACTATAAAAAATACATAATATCTCATCAACAAGTACAGTTGGAAAAATAGAAAGTGGTTTTCTCCCTGCTATAGATCCCCCCCCGCAAATAGTCCAGACCAAACTTTGTTAGCGAAACATACGCCGGACACTGTTCTCTGACTGCTTGTCCAAGCCGATGCATCGGACGGCTTCCTTCTGTAAGACAAGTATTTTCGCATTTCACGAGAAGGTCCAGGTTTTATATTAACATCGAATGCGTTTTTACATTGTCGTAATTATTGCTGAACACTTTCCAAATCTGCATGAAAATTCAAAAAATTCCAAAATTTTCGACTTTTCCGAAGTCTCGATCGCTCGTTTCTTTCACCCTTTCTCGCTCTCTCTCTCGCTCACTCTCTCCCTCTACCCCGCTCTCTCTCTCTCTCTCTCTCGCTCTCTATCCATAACGTCAATAATAAAAATCTAAATTCCCACATCGGGCATCAGGCTGCTCTTGATTCGGATGCGCAGGAAAAAGTCAGTCGATTCCCAGAATTTGCCCGCGTCGTCACCCGCGAGCGCCGTGATTGTGCAGTTTTCATCTACAAAAGGTTTTCCGCAAAGAAACGTAACGTTAAAATCTTAGTACCTCTAATATAACCCATGGATTTTACTTTTTTTTTTCTATTCGCCTCGAGAAGGCAATAAAAAAGCTAAAAAAATGGTTTACTGTAAAGTGTTTTCACATAGGATGGAAATTCCATTTCGGACGAATCCTATCTTGTGGAGAATTTTTCGCTAATTTCGAATCTGTTTTTCAAATCTGCTGTAGAGCCGGCTTTAAAAAGTTACAGCGATTTTTCTACCAAACTCGCCGAAAATAGTCTTGCACGAATTTTGTGCTACAGACTCGTGAGATAGCTCATTCGAAAGAGCATGTTTTTCTACCCCAACCGGTGGTCTGTGTCTATCCAGAAAGTATTCTACACGATTTTTAGAGGGATTTTCGGCTAGTTTGGTAGCAAAAATCGCTGTAACTTTTTAAAGCGGGCTCTTCAGCAGATTTGGAAAACAGATTCGAAATCAGCGAAAAATTTTGCACAAGATAGGCTTGGGCCCGAATGGAATTTCCATCCTATGTGAAAACACTTTACAGTTAGAAAGAGTATGGATTTGGCCGGCCGGGGGAGGGGAAGGTGGCTTATGTTGAAGCAATGCGATAGGTCCAGGCCTGTAAGCAGGCCCGTAGCGGAGGCGGAACTTCGGGGGGGACAAAATTTTGGCGATCTCCCCCCCGGCCAAAAAAAATTATCAGAGAGCGTTTGTTACGATCAAATTGGTGGGAAAACCCCATAAAAAAGCGCCGCAGGCGAAAAATTTTATAGACAATTGATGCACGAATGAAAACCCAGCGCCGCAGACGAAAAACTTTGGAAAAATAGGCTTGCTTGAAGTAAAACCTGCCTAAAAACAATAATAAAGAGCGCCGCAGGCAGAAAAAATTTTATAAAACAAAATCAGAAGGGCCTTATGAACTTTTCGGAACTCGACCGATTTCGGGGGCCCAGGGCCCCCTGCCCCCCTTCCCCCTCCTACGGGCCTGCCTGTCAAGAACGTATCACGAACCAAATCCGTACATGTTGCCCGAGCATCCACCAAAGGGATAACTGCGGCCGAAGGTGTTCCATTCGCGCAGTTCGATACTGTACTTGTCGTCACCCTGAAGACAAGAGATTTTTTTGACGGATGAGCAGTAAAAAAGTTAGTTGGGTTTAAACAACCAACAAACCTGTCCGTTACGATTTTTCGCTACCCCAAATTCGCCAAGGATTTCGGAAAGACTTGAACAGTGTGGGCAGGGAAATGCCGGGATTTTTGATGCGAGATAAGCAAGCGATGAGTATGAAAGCGGATAAAAAGATTAGCGGGGCAAAGAACTCTGGTCCACTCGTGGCATAGCCAGATGCGACCGCAACGCGACCGTGCCGCATGATTCTTTGTCCCTGTTTGGATGTAAAAACGCTTGAATTTAAACATTCTGACGCTACTTCTGGAATCCTCGACGAATTTTGGCCATTCTAGACTTTTAATTATGAAAATTGGCCGCAGCGACACCGAGATTGAGAGATTCGGTGCCTTACAGCTTGTAAGTTGCTTGTAATTTCCCCCGCACCCAATAAGTCGTTCTCTCCCCGAGAACTTTCGGTTTTACTCAAATACTTTGGGTCTTTTGCAACGCAATCACTTTTCTGGGTCTTTTCAGTAACCCCTACGTTTTTTGTTACGTTTTTTGGTGTTTTTACGGTTTTTGTTCAATCCACGCAAGCACAAACAGTGCCTTCCGAGCCCCTGTAAGTATCAAGTAGACCCACCGTTTCGGCTTTGTGGTTAGCGTCTGTGTATGAAGAGTTGAAGAAGACGATTTTCGTCACTAGGGGCACTGCGGCATCGACGGTGCTCAGGGCGCACAGGCCAAGAAAGGCGAGGAGCAGGGCTGATGTCGGCGTCATACCTTAAAGAGTACAGGGTGTTCGAAAAGTTCTGGCAAAATGTTCTGGGGCTTGAAACTCGGAGAAGCCTTGGATGTTCACTAAATTTTTACCCGTTATTCGTAATAGGGTAGAAAACAAGTCCCCAAAACTAAGGTTGAGAAAACCAGCTTGTTAGTTTACCAGAGGCCAAAATTGCTTCGATACAAGCTGACCCCGGCACGCATCAGGGCCAGCCGCAACGTTGGCTCGAACTTTCTAGCAGCATAACGGTTTTGCCATCAAATCAAGATGGTGTGGAACGTAAACCAATGCCCCTGCATAAATTAGTCACAACCACTGGCTCTTTTAATCGCGAGAAAAAAACTGTCAAACTTGAAAAACTTTTGAAACGCCGTCAAAACCTCTTTTAAGGGCTTGATAAAGTAATTTAAAACTGTCTGAAATTCCGTTGGCTAAATCCCCAAATTTTTCCGCGTACTTGTTAAGTAATAGTTAGTAAAATATCGGCAATACCTTGGCAACGCCTAGGGAATTGCTGAAATTCTGCCTAGATCGCTTTGCCAGAACTTTTCGAACACCCTGTACATATCTAATTAAAAAAAGTGCACAAAAAATATAGCAACTAAATTCTCGGAACAGCACCGTTCCAGAAACCGTTCTGCTCCCTTTCTATTTCAAGGCCTTATATACAAAAATGTTTCCCAGACGACCCTCAATTTATTCGCTTTTTTATCGGTAAAAAAAACCTGGAAAACCCATTTTTCAGATTTTTATCGGCTTCTGATTTATGACATTGCATTCGAGATTTATCACCAAAAAATTTTACAAAAAAAGCCGCGGCGATTTTTGGTTTCACAAAAAAACGGATCTGCGGTTTGAAACTGCAAGAATTGCGGTTAAAAAAAGTTAAAAGAAGAGGTTGAATGTTCCACACAAAAATCGAAAAGTTTAAAGCTTGCCGCCGAGTTATACGGCAGACAGCAAATTACGGGGTCGATATTTGGGGTCGACTTTTCGGGACTTCAAAATGCCTTTGATGGTAGTTTTGCTTCGGATTTCCAGTTTTTTTGCAGCTAAAACATGTTATCCTTTCCGGTTCGTTACAAAAATAATTTTTAGGGAATGAAGATCATCTTCAGTCTCCTGGCCCTCGGGCTCCTGAGCGTCGTCTGGGGCTCCAAGATGAAAGTCGTGTTCACGAGAGCGACTTATAGTGATGGGCATACGGTGGTTCCGGTGAGGAGTTTGTCCAAATATTTTTCGAATTTTTGTGCTTTTTAAGGGGATAAGAATCGCAAATTTCGACTCCACCTTTCGACTAGGTGTCGACAAACCCAAAGATGCTTAAAAACGAGTTCCATGTTTTTTTGCAGCTTTACTTGCTCTGAAATCATAATAAATGTGGTCAGCTAGTTTCTAGACTACGTAGTCAGGCTTAGTCCTTGGCGCTCGAGACCCTAAACATTTAAAAGGGGGTGAGCAGTAGGGTTGTTTCTCGGAACAGACCGAGATTCGGAACTTTCGGAACAAAGACTGGTCGGAACGTTCCGAGATTCGCGTGTTCCGGCTGTTCCGAGATTCGGAACATTCCGAGATTCAAATGTTGCGGTTGTTCCGAGATTCATAGTGTTCCGACTGTTCCGAGATTCGGAACGTTCCGAGATTTGACTGTTCCGACTGTTCCGACATTCGGAACAGTCCGAGATTGAGCTGTTCCGAGATTCAAATTTTTTCGCATGTAAATTTCGATTTCGTGTAAATTGTGTAGATCGCATGTAACTGTTTCGATTTTGCCGTGACAGGCAGTATGGGCACAACTGAACACCTAATTCCGTCGATGGTTAGATATTGAATCTGGAAATTAAGGAAATGAGAACGAATTGGGGATCGAATCGAATCGAAATTCAGTCGTGTTTGGAAATTTACATGCGAAAAAATTTGAATCTCGGAACAGCTCAATCTCGGACTGTTCCGAATGTCGGAACAGTCGGAACAGTCAAATCTCGGAACGTTCCGAATCTCGGAACAGTCGGAACACTATGAATCTCGGAACAACCGCATCATTTGAATCTCGGACTGTTCCGAATCTCGGAACAGCCGGAACACGCGAATCTCGGACCGTTCCGACATTCGGAACAGTCGGAACGGTTGCTGTTCCGAATGTTCCGAATCTCGGCCTGTTCCGAGAAACAACCCTAGTGAGCAGCTAAATCACCAGATCGCCCCATAGCCGACTGTTTCTACTGTTTCTCCTTACCTTAAAGACCGTCAGAACGATGAAATATCGTTCAGAGCAAGAAAGTTGCGCACCGGGAGGGGTATCGAACCCGCGATCGTTCGCTCCACAGTCCGACGCGCCAGCCACTATACCACAGGGCCAAGTGCGGAAGGGAGTCAGAGGCGCCCCAAACCCCAGAGGGGTTTTGCCCAATACGGGACACCACTAATGACGACCCGCCCTGCGCGTTCTTCGGGGCAGCACCCTCGGGGTGACAGTGCGCGTTCCATCGTTCTGGTAGTCTTTAAGGCCCGGTGGCCACTGGAGAGACGAGATACTTTAGACGTTGGGGCGACTTACGGGGGGGATCCTGCAAACTTACAGGAATCCACCTTTTAACCACCATTTAATCTACCACCTTTTAACCAAAGGAATCCAACTTCGTATTTTCGAAGCGCAATATTTAGCTGTAGCAGCCTGGTTTGGACTAATAAATCTGCGATTTAAGCTACGATGAGGAGCAATTTAGGGCGACGACAAATACCGTATGCAACTGAAGGAAGTCGACGATTTCACACCTAACGATCTCTACGGGGAGTGCCGTGGCGAGATGTATACTAGTGGTATCTAGTTTTCTTATTTTCATAGCGCATGCGTAGTGTTGTATCTGTTTGTATTACCATTACACAAACTCCCAAAATTTCCCCATGAATCCCTCCTCTTTCAGGCAAAAACTGTACGATCCAGACCGATAAAAATGATGGGGATGCCACGAGGTTTTACCTGAAAATCTATACCAACACCGAGGCGCTGACCGGGGTATCAAAAACAAGGTTTCGAAAATGAAAAAAAACTACCTTAGCCCCACCAAATCCAATGCCTTTCGCTGGACCAGACGGATAAAGTCTCGATCAGGGGTAGGTTTAAAGGGACTGTAAAGCCAGGAAACAGTTTTTCACACGTAATTTTGTATCTTTGAATAACAATTTTCATATCGTTAAAAACTATTTCAGACTTGTAAAGGTACCTGGAAGGCTCATCGACCCTTACTTTCGGCTAGGTCTCGACATTTACGTTCCAGGCTAGAAATGTGACGCAATCCCTTTGTTGGCACGGATTAGGAAATGCAAAAAGATACTTTCTTAAGTATCCCGGAGTTGTCGAGACCTAGCGACAGAAAGAGTCGACTTCGAGACTTCGTGGACCATTTAAGAATCCCAAAAATCTTTTTTAGAATACTACGGCGAATTCCAAGTGGTCGGCAACAACACTTGCCACTGGACGTTCCGCAAAAATGATGGTACCACCTGGAGCCAGGGTCGCGGTGACTGCATCTCTTGCTGTGGTTATGAGAGCTGTGATGCTGCTTCGTATATATCGAACGACAAGCCCTACAACAATATTGTCATTTGAATAAAGATGTTGCAGCATTGGGGCTCAAAATGATAGTTTTTAGTGTTTTAGGGCATAATTTAAGGGTAAAGAGGAGAAGCCGGGTTGAGGAAAACTGAAAAGATAAAAATCCACAACAACAACGAATCGGATCGTCATGATTCTGCAGGTAATTCGGATCCCATATGGCAAAAGGCGTACTGGGGATGCCACCACAATTTCTAACAAAGAAGCCATATTTATCAAAAACCCATTTCGGTGCATTACAGGTAGCGCAAGCGCCAAGCGTGAGATTTTGTTACGTAGTTGTATTACGTAGTCAGATACCTCCTTATGGCTTTAATTTTGTCGTGTAAATTACACATATCAATTTTATCCATTCTGCAAACGTCATCGGAGGCAGAAGTGTCGATTCCCAACAGTAACGGAAAATTAGAGCATTTGATGCACGGGAAGGACCTCAAATCCAACTTGGCAACGGATTCTCCAAAATTAATCCAAAATTCCAAAATTCGTTTGAACGTTTTATCTGCCAAAAGCTAGAAGTGAATAAATTGGTGCCACGACATTTGCGGCCGCGACACTTGCGGCCCGACACTTGCGGCTAGGGTTGGGTTTTGGCGCAACCGGTTTCCGATCGATCGCTTTGCATATCCTAAACGATTAAATCGTTGGACGAAAACCGGTTTCCGGCATCGAACCGATTTAAATCGGTTCACCAGGCAAAACCGGTTTTTGCCAGGCTCGGAAATCGGTTCGGGGTAAAAAACCGGTTTTTCACGATTCGGTCCCGGAAGTGAAACCGGTCTTTATTTAAATAATATTAATTCTAATCAACTCAGATAGCGTGATTGCTACTTGCTTGTTCGGGCTTTACCAGTCGTTTACGATTGTCTTTTTGGTCACAGTTCTAGATAGGCAAGGCATTTTCCCGCTTTCACGCGCGGACCCGACTGTTACTGATAGCCTTAGATTGTACTTGATCATTTTGAAGCGCTCCAGGCTCGCACCAGCGTTTAATATGTCGTTCTAATCGTTTGTTTCTGAGACCATACATTGCTAACGAGCTAAGACAGAACTCGATTCCCAAAAATTTATGAAATTTGAGGCTTTACATTACCGCAATTTGAATAATAAGTATGCTGGGGATTTGCATAAAGACCGGTTTCACTTCCGGGACCGAATCGTGAAAAACCGGTTTTTTACCCCGAACCGATTTCCGAGCCTGGCAAAAACCGGTTTTGCCTGGTGAACCGATTTAAATCAGTTCGATGCCGGAAACCGGTTTTCGTCCAACGATTTAATCGTTTAGGATATGCAAAGCGATCGATCGGAAACCGGTTGCGCCAAAACCCAACCCTACTTGAGGCCCAGACAATTGCGGCCCAAAGCTGTAGTTAATCACACGACTGAAGCTTTTAACCGTCCGGAAGGCTAGTTTTCTGAACGGGGTTTGATCGCTTGTCCCCTGGTCTTGACCTAAAAAATAAGACTTCGTGCCACCCGGGGCCTAGTCGCTTCGGATGGGTGCGAGCTCGTACAGGAATTCGATTCCGATTTCGAAAGAGTGGAGCGGCAGCCCATCCGAAGCGACGGCCCGCCTTGCCTGAAAATGCTTTAGACTTATACTAACCCTCTTTTTAATTTTATATTGGGGAAAAACGAGCTTAATAGGGCGGGCCGCAAATGTCGGGCGCAAGTGTCGGGCCGCAAATGTCGGGCCGCAAATGTCGCGTCCGCAAGTGTCGGGCGCAAGTGACGGGCCGCAAATGTCGCGTCCGCAAGTGTCGGGCGCAAGTGACGGGCCGCAAATGTCGCGTCCGCAAGTGTCGGGCGCAAGTGACGGGCCGCAAATGTCGCGTCCGCAAGTGTCGGGCGCAAGTGACGGGCCGCAAATGTCGCGTCCGCAAGTGTCGGGCGCAAGTGACGGGCCGCAAATGTCGCGTCCGCAAGTGTCGGGCGCAAGTGACGGGCCGCAAATGTCGCGTCCGCAAGTGTCGGGCGCAAGTGACGGGCCGCAAATGTCGCGTCCGCAAGTGTCGGGCGCAAGTGACGGGCCGCAAATGTCGCGTCCGCAAGTGTCGGGCGCAAGTGACGGGCCGCAAATGTCGCGTCCGCAAGTGTCGGGCGCAAGTGACGGGCCGCAAATGTCGCGTCCGCAAGTGTCGGGCGCAAGTGACGGGCCGCAAATGTCGCGTCCGCAAGTGTCGGGCGCAAGTGACGGGCCGCAAATGTCGCGTCCGCAAGTGTCGGGCGCAAGTGACGGGCCGCAAATGTCGCGTCCGCAAGTGTCGGGCGCAAGTGACGGGCCGCAAATGTCGCGTCCGCAAGTGTCGGGCGCAAGTGACGGGCCGCAAATGTCGCGTCCGCAAGTGTCGGGCGCAAGTGACGGGCCGCAAATGTCGCGTCCGCAAGTGTCGGGCGCAAGTGACGGGCCGCAAATGTCGCGTCCGCAAGTGTCGGGCGCAAGTGACGGGCCGCAAATGTCGCGTCCGCAAGTGTCGGGCGCAAGTGACGGGCCGCAAATGTCGCGTCCGCAAGTGTCGGGCGCAAGTGACGGGCCGCAAATGTCGCGTCCGCAAGTGTCGGGCGCAAGTGACGGGCCGCAAATGTCGCGTCCGCAAGTGTCGGGCGCAAGTGACGGGCCGCAAATGTCGCGTCCGCAAGTGTCGGGCGCAAGTGACGGGCCGCAAATGTCGCGTCCGCAAGTGTCGGGCGCAAGTGACGGGCCGCAAATGTCGCGTCCGCAAGTGTCGGGCGCAAGTGACGGGCCGCAAATGACGGGCCGCAAATGTCGGGGAGCCAAATAATTTTTAAAAAAACTGTGCAGCCAATGCAGGTCAAATTTAAGAAAATCTGTCCATCATCCTATCCATAGCTTTCCACGACTTTTTGATCCCTTCAATCCACCTTGACCCCCACTTTCCATCTCCCCCAAACTATGCGATAGGTCTTTGGGATGGATAAGGATCTGGTTCAGTCGGCGCGTCACACCCCGCCTCGTTTGTTTTTCCACCCCCAATTCCTTGTCGGGCTAGATGGCTGGAGGGCATGGGGATCGATCCGTCCCATTCCGATGCCCCGATTCGCTACCTTCACCCTACCATTATGCGCATTTTCTATCGTATTATGCCAGAAAATTCCTGAAGTAAATGCCCCTGGCGTTAGCACACGGTTGCCCGAAGCTAAATGTGATTTTCACGTCCGAGAAAATGGGCCGGACGGGAAACTGGTGACAGGTAACTTTTCAGGAAATATTTTCTTGGTAATCCGGTTATTTGATATATCTAGAGATTTTTCTCCATTATTTTTGGGACTTTTGCATTATCGGGGGCAGCGTCACGAATTTTCCAAAAATCCAGAACTGCCTAATAGCTAGCAAATAGGAAATATTAGACTAGTGTTTAACGTGGAATTTAGATATATTTCAAGTGTAAAAATTACAAAAAACTTTATGATACTTTTAAAAATATAAAATTTTTAGCGGTTTTAAGCTAACAGTAAAAACAGGGTATAAACTCTTAGGAAACCATTTATATCAGGAAAAGCTGCGACTATAGGCAAAAAACTGTTTTTCCTCTGTTACCGCTGATAATGCAAAAGAAACCAATTTTTTTGCTATTCCAAAAGGCAAAAACACCACTAATTTTTATTAAAAATAGAGATAAATATTTTTCAAACAATTAGGAGAGAACTTCAGTTACTGTAACTTGCAATGCTACATTTTTTTTACTAACGAGCTTTTGTGACTTTTCCTGTTAAATCGCGCTAATATTTTTATACATTTATCTATTTTATTGCCTTGTTTATTTATTTATTTCATTTTTATACATTTATTTTTATACATTTATACGCTAATATTTATACGGTCCATTTTTTATAGAAAAGCCTCTAGTATATTTTTAGGAGTAAGCCTCGACACCTCCCTCTTCTATGACATCACCTGCAAACCCTCAAAAGGTTTCTGTCTACGTGTGTCTAACTGTACCGTGACCGGGGATGAAAAGGGCTCCGTCCCTTACCCAATTATCGACGCAAATGGATGCACACTGGAGGAGAGCCTGTTTGGGCATGTTCAGGTATGGAAAGTTAAGGTATCTCGGGTGTAGAGGTCTAGCATTAAAGCAAATGAATTATTTTCTGTTCCTTCCTCCTTGATCTAGTCTCTCAGCGTACATAGATGTTCACTTTGAACTAGTACGCTTTGAACTTATGCTTTCGAACAAACAGAATAAAAGAACCTTTGGCGAGAACGAAATAAGTTAGTTAAAAAAGCTCTCCTCAAAACGAAAAGACTACGCGACGCTACGCTACGTTCTCTTTCAGTACCGAACGGACTTCCAAGCCGGCATCGCCAACCCGTATCCTATTCGATTCCGAGGCGCTTCGTCTGCTGTAATTTTCTACTGTCAAACAACGCTTGAACCAAAGGAAGGAACCAAATGTGAACATTTCACGTGTAAATAAAGCTTTAGTGCGTCTAAAAGCTTAATTGGAGCCGTTTTTAAAATGGTCTTTTTAAGTTGATGTAAATAATTAAATTTATCCGATCTCTAAGCTCTATTTGTTCTTGTTATTCTCGGAGAAACAGGCCGGTTGCACGTTGTTCTTGTTTTCCTTGGTGATTAGCATGCGGAAGACCCAGTCTTGGACCTCGGTAGGTACCAGGGAAATTGGGATGTAGAAGAAGATCGAGTCCCAGCCGCAACGGTACCTAGACCATAAAAAATAAGCGAAAAATCAGACGGATTGAATTTTTTATTTTTACATTAAATTTTTTAAAGCATGTGTTCTGCATCTTAGAGTATGTCATGAACCCCACATCTTTAAAAAATTAAGTTAATTGAAGTAAGTTTAAAAAGCATCCAGACAATTGTCTCTTTCCCTTTCTCTCTCTCTCTCTCTCTCTCTCTCTCGCTCTCTCTCTCTCGTTTTCTCTCTCTCTCTCTCTATCTTTCTCTTTCTCGTTTGCAAACCCAATTTTTCGGAATTGCGATCCAATTTTTCGCGCTTCCTCCTACTCTGACCAACCGGCCCAAAATAATGACCAAAAGCGCCGAGTGCTACCGTTTGTACTTTCGCGCCGCTGCGGGTTTCGCCGCCCCGAAATACACCTCAAAAAAATACCAAAAAAGGTTCGAGCCTGTGACCCCAAAAAACGATACCTTTTTCTGGGGTACTGCGCGGTAATGGCATGGAAATAACTGTCGGTCACGTAGCTGAAGTTTGATGAAGCCATACCGTCGAGGGCTTTATTCCAACTGTCGATGGCTAAAAAAGTTGGTATAGGGAGAGAAAGAGAAAGAGGGAGAGAGATAGAGAAAGAGAGTGCGAAAATAGCAGAGGCTTGCGCAACTCACTGAAATCCTTGTACGAATCCCCATATTCCTTCTTCGTCTCGTCGTCAAGTTTGGTCCAGGCCTAAAAACTTGTCTATTATAATTTGTCCGCCATTTGAAGGGTCGATGATTAAATTTTCAACATGAGCAAAGGTATCTAAAAATTCATGCCTTATTAACGCGACTTCTATGCATTTCATGGTCCAGAAGCGGGGTCTTGAAGGCTCCCGGCTCCAGAATTGAGCACTGGACTCCCCAGGGGTAGAGTTCTTGCCTGAAATTCGGTTACTTAGTTGCGGATGCATTAAAAGAAAAAATACTTCAGATAGACAAAATTCCAACACGCCATTGACTTTGAACAAAAATAAAATCAATCCGCCGTTTCACGCAATTTTCTGCACCAAAAGACTTTCTTTTTTAACTTTTTCGGAGTATTTAGAAATTTGGAGTTTCCTCCGGACTTGCTATAAAACTTAAAAACTATAAATCCAATACCTAATCGCATCCATATAAGCTTCGACACCATATTTCGCAACCGCGTAGGCAGCAGTGCCTGGGAAAGCTACTCTTCCAGATACCGATGAGGTAGCGATAATACGGCCCTTTGAGTTCTTGATGTGACGTTTGAAGGCCTAAATATTTTGATGAGGTCGCCACCACAGCGCAAAGTGTGATTAACAAGCTATACTCACGTGAGTAACCCGAATAGCTCCCAGACAATTGACATCGAAGGAGAATTGGAAGTGCTCTGCCGTCATGAAATCATCGGGACCGTAGAGGGTGAAGACGCCGGCGTTCTGGACGAGGGCCCAGAGGACTAAAAGTGCAAATTTAAAGGGGTTTAAAGGGATCGCGCCAGTTTCGTGATCCTGTTGACACTCTCCCTTTCGCCAATTCCAGGACCCTAACGCAGACGACTAGGATTTCAGATGTCAGTAGGCTTTTCATGCAGTTCGGTCGCATTTTTCCGTTGTGTACCACTTACGTAGTAGAAAAACCGATCATAACTTGAACCCACACTCTCCATCCTTCAAATTCGCATCAACAAATTTGACGGCATCAGCAACCGATTCGTCCTTGGTAATGTCCAGCAAGAATGGGCGGAGATTTGAGGAGTTGTCTTCTTTCTTTAGTCGGTCAATGCCCTAAAAATTGTGCCTTCTTATACTCAAAGATAGTTCTTACCCCTTGCGTCAAGCAACCAGCAAAAGTCGGGATTCCGGCATGAGAGCATTGGAGTGCGGTTTTGAAGCCAAACCCGGAATCGCATCCGGTGATTAGGACTGCGCGTTTTTCGAGCTTGTCGATTTTCAGGAGCTCCCAGAACCATCTAATAATTTAATTAATATTTGTATAGCTTTAATCTCAGTTTTCCGGTTTTTCCCGTTTAGAACGAACCTCAATAAATAATAAACAGGAATCAACCAGAGCAGCATGCACGAGCAGACCATTTTGCCCCACACACGCTGCGAACTCCTGCCTGGAAATTTGCAATAAAAATGATGGTGCCCCGGAAAAACCGGAAAATGACGGCTGACCGGCTGGATTTGAAAGCAAAAAGCAGTCGTGAAGAGAGAGAGAGAGAGAGAGAGAGAGAGAGAGAGAGAGAGAGAGAAAGAGGGATAGAGAGAGAGAGAGAGAGAGAGCGCGAGAGAGAGACCGGAAAATAGCTGTCGCCCTTGACCTTGACCAAAATCTATACGGCGAGCACCTAGGATAAAAAGCGCGATAGGCTGATAAAAGTGGAACAACGGCACTTTAAAATTTTCGTATCTTTACATTAGGTTTAATTGAATTCTATACTTTATCCTACGTTTTAATGATCTCTAGTAAAGATTGGATATTTTGAGTACTTTCCAGACAACGCTTTTAAGGGGCCTGGTTTTAGGTGGTAATTTGCATATTTTTAAAAGAAAGGGCAATTGGAAGAAATTGCTCAAAAACAATGTCCGATATATAAATTAGATAAATTAAACTAGTAAAATTAAATAAAAATAAAAATTTAATACTTTTACTTTGCTCCATACAGCTTCGGAAAGACCTGTTTATGCATCTGGACAGAATCTGCAATCAGCAGAAATACGGACAGCGGCGTAAATAGAGCCTTATCTTTGCCCCGTCCTCTCTAGCTCCAATACTAGAAAAGCGGTTGATACCAGCGAAAAGCGATGTGTTCCGTAGTTTTTTGCATTGGGTAGAAAGCACAGGCAAAGCGGGAAACTGCTGAGCAAACAAATACTGGTATTTGGGATTTGAGTTTGCTACTAGGGCCTGCGAAAAAAAAGCTAAAAAGGGGGGAATAAGGCTGGTTGATAGTTTGTAACTGCCCCAAAAATCCAGAGGCAAAATTTTGGGTGCTTTCAAATACAACTTCAGAAATGGTAAACCTGGTATTTCAGAATTGGCGTTTCTTTTGTCCGAATTCGGATTTTCCAGTTTCCGAAGCATTTCATTGCATCATGCATTAACCAAAGGAAAAATTTGGATCAGTTGCAAGTCCAGGATCCACAATTAAATCGACAGCCATGATAGCTATGCCTTGCCTCTTCCCGCAATGCTAGGCCGATTCACGCCACCCCTAATTCGTGAAAAACACGGGCGATAGAATTTTTTCGGCAAGGAGATTCTCTAGTTTTCGAAGCCGATTGAAAGTATGGATCATCCCAAAAATCGCAATGCTAGGTAAGTGTTGTCGGAGGTAGTCATATCAGGCTCGTCTTGCCGCGGGTTTTGCTATCCTTGGCCGACACGCCCATCGCTTTTTTTGTAGTGTTGTAGGCGCGATCTACTCAAGTGGAATGGATGATGCGGGGAATGTGATCTATGCATGGAACGTACAAGGAACGTTTTCTATATCTCGCTCTCTCTCTCTCTCCTCTCTATCGCTCTCTCGCTTGCTCTTTCTCTCTCCCTTTACCTGCTTGAACATTACGTTACTTCTGTATTTTTATTGATTTGATCATAAATATTGGACCAGCCAAACAAGCTTTATTCTGAAATACATTTGCTATGATAAGTTCGTCGGGTTTTGACGTTATCCTCCCGCCGCGTTGATTAGGTCTGTCAGTTCCTGGTTGCAGCCGCAGATTTGGCTCTTGGTCATGCAGGCTACCTGAAGATGGCGAAATACATACGGTCGTCGAAGCCAAATCGAACTAAAATACTAATGAAGCTTACCGTCGACTTGTCCCTGTACGTCTGGTACATGCCCGCGTATTTCGGGACGAACGGGTCGAACAGCTTCTGCATGACGGCCACCTGGGTGCGAGCCTTGCAGGCCTGAAAAGCGATCGAATAACCTATAAGTTTCTACATATTTCTCTCTCTCTTTCTCTCTCTTTCTCTCTCTCTCTCTCTTTCTCTCTCGTAACTCACATTAAAACATGTCTGGACGAGATTCGAGTTCTGAAGATATTGCACACCCATGGCGCACACCTGGTTCTGCATGGCGGTCTTGTCGACCTTCTTGAGCCAGCCCTTGTATTTGGGGCAGAACTGGAAAGAAAAACGTAAATATACAGAAAGAAAAGCTATTACCTGGTTCTTATAAGCCGCTTGAAGACAATCCAGCACTCCACAAATCATCGCGTTACCGATATTCGGCAGGCTGAAGCCGTTCATCTGAATTGAAGGGGTTATTGACGACACGATTGGCCTCTATGGCTTTTTCTCTCTCTCTCTCTCTCTCTCTCTCTCTCTCTCTCTCGCTCTCTCTTCTCACCGCGACTATACCAGCCAGCGAGACCGCATCGAGGGCAATCTTTGTGGCAGTAGCAGGGTTGTACTGTGTGGCGCACTGAACCAATGTGTCGACGTTGTCCGAGGCATAGGTGGTAACGACTGAACACAGGTTATGGTCATTTGATTCTCGACTCACATGTCCCAACTTCGCACATACTCGGAACGGTATTATTCGAGGCTGCGATTCTGCCCTTGATCCAGGCCACACCAGCATCACCCAGGCCTTCGGCGACCTGGAAATGGGGGAGAGTTCTCGTGCCTCGGGGCAAGTTGAAGGCGCGATAGGGCGGGAAAACGGGATGACATGGTGCGTCGAGGCCAATTTAATTACGGGTTTCAGAAATCTTAGAGTTTTGATAATGCTAGATTCAGAATTCAAGCAAGAATCTGCAACCCTTTTTATAAGGTATTTGGTTCGCAGCAACTATGGGAAGTTCCCAGGACTTAGACGCAAAAATTTTTCGGTGGTTTAGCTATGTTTGCATGGCGCGACCACGTTTGGTAAGTTTGGAAAAATCTCGAAAATTGCGTAAATTAGCTTTCACCCCCATTTATCTAGATGGAAACCTGGCTTCTGTCATAGCTAGATTATTTTGCGCTAGGTTGGGCTGCAATTAAAAATACTCAAAAAAAATTTTCTGCTCGAGCGACTACCGCCTTCAAAATACCAGATAAAGTAGCAAAAATTCCAAAAACCAACTTTTTAACCCGATTTTCTGATATTATTTTGGTTTACGCCATATTTTTTAGATTTTACGTTATTTTGGTGTGTGATTCAAAGCTCTTTTTTGCTTTTCTATCGAATAACGTCAAAAAAAATTCGAAGAATGGCAAAAATATCAAATTTGGGACCCTTGGGATATCTGTGGAGGCAAAATTGAGCCTCAGAATTCACTAGAAGACCAAATGAATCGAATAGTTTTGAAAACTGCCGTAAAAACCCACCGCCCACATCACTTTCTTGTCCAAAACGTTGGCCACTTTGATGAACTGCTTCTGGATTAGGTCAAACAGCGTCGCGCATTTTTTCGGGATCTTCGTGCTCGGCGTCACCGGGCAAGCTCCATTGGCAAATTCCACCAGACAGCAAAACGAGATCAGGAGGGCCAGCCGCATTTCCGGGGAGCGGGGTGTACGGTAATGCGCAGGGGAGTGTAGCGGAAGTTCCCGGGTTCAAGGGGTCATTATATAGTCGCTGGCCTGGGGAGGGGAAGTCTGCGAAATTCGCTATAATCCTTTGGGGTCTCGGTCCATTTTGTGGGTGTTAATTGGGTGTGCCCGAGCCGGCGTTTTCGAATTTTTTCGGATTAGAACGTGCAGAGCTTTTCATTTGGTGCGGTGCAATAGTTTGAACCCGGACGCGATAAGTTCAAAAGTGGCGGCAGAGTTCAGCAGAATTACGGAGAAGCTGTTGTTTTTTTTTGCCTCAATAGGCTATAGGTCAAGGTTTACGCGAAAGTTGTGCAGGTGAAAACATTTTAATACAAAATTTGCTAGGTTTATAACGTAAAAAGCGATTTATTCCTATTTCCCAAGACCACTCGCCGCATTAATCGATTCGGTGAGGTTGATGTTGCAGTCGCAGATCTGCGGCTTGGTCATGCAGGCTACCTGAAAGTCGGGATTTTGCATTTTTCTAGTATTTTTATAATCTATTTTTCTGATTGCTCTTGATATTACATTTCATAATTAACTGAGGGGTAAATTTGCGGTTTTTCATACAAAAATCTGTTTGTTACGACTGCCAGACTTATCTAGCATAAAAACTATCATATTATGATGCAGTAGCTTTGCTTTTCCAAACGCGAAAAACAGAGCTCTAGGAAAATCATCGTCTAAAGTTTGGCTAAATCACTTAAAAATTTCATTTCGGGTCTAAAATTTGGCTAAAAATGCCAGGAAAGGGTCAAATTAATTTAAATAAATTATTTGAAGGAATAGTTTGATAAAGACCATCATTTTCATGTCACTTAGGAAAGCGAGTAAAAAAAACGTTCAGTTCGTACCGTCGACTTATCCCTGTACGTCTGGTACATCGCTGCGTATTTCGGGACGTACGGGTCGAACAGCTTCTGCATCACGACAACTTGAGTACGAGCTTTGGCTGCCTAAAAATAGACACTGACGCTCAGAGTTACCAATACCAGCAAAGTACTGTATCTCAAAAACGAAAAAAGACAAATGCAGTTTTAAGGAAATTAAAGCTTACTAAAGCTAACTCGTATCAAAAATCAACTCTCATCTACCGGATCAACTCAAAAAAACCTTGATAGTCGTAAGTTACGATAGCGTAAGTGATTTAGTGCACACGTAAGTTACGTAAGTGCTTTGCACTTACATTGAAACATGTCTGGACGAGCTTCTGCGTTTGAAGGTATTGCACACCCATTGCGCAGACGTTTGTCATCACCACCGTTTGGTTCAACTTCTTGATCCACTTTTTGTACTTTGGAGTGAACTAAACACCATAAGCATTTTCAAAGATGATTTTAAATTGTTGTATGTGTCCTCATCCAATTAAACCCATCAATCTCGGGCTAACAAATGTGATTACCTGATTTTTATAAGCGCCCTTCAAACATTCAAGCAATGCGCATATCATCGAGTTGCCGATCGTTTGCAGATTAAAACGGTTGACCTGAAAAACGCTCAAATTTTTTAGATTTTCTATTTGCGTCCTTATAAACGTTGAATAAAATAACAACGTGTTTAACTAACCGCGACAAGTGTCGTCAGCGCCATTGCATCTACAGCCACTTTTGCCGCCGTACCCGGGTTGTATTCCGTAGTGCAACCGACTAGCGTATCCAAGTTGTCCGTCGCGTACTCCGTTACCACTGCAAGGCATTGTCTATTTTTTTTAATCCAATTGACAATTTAATTTTATCTATTTTTAGTTCTGTTATTTCAAAACAACAACGGGTTTAACCCTGTGCAAGTCATGCGGCGCCTTATCATCACTTTTCCATTGAGAAATCTTATGCGCTGGGTGAGCCGTTTCGAAACCAGTCAGTTCCGATCTTCTCTTTCATGAATTTTCTCATCGAGCCTATTTCCGTTTTCCACCATAGACGTTTTGAGTTACTTTTGAAAGAACAATCCTTGCACATTTTTAGAGCATACCAAAATTGGTAATTTTCGGGCGTTAAAATTGAGGCGATGCTTACTGCTTAAGGAACTGCTAAATTTTGTGAAAGAAGCGTTTGTTGTAATCAATTCCTAAAACTCACTCCCTCCAACCTCGCACATTGTCGGTACCGCCTTGTTGAGCGCCGTTAGGCGCTTCTGGATCCAGGCAAGTCCGTGTGTGCCGAGACCCTCGGCGAACTAACATTACTTTTTTCAAATCCGCGCGCCAGACTCAACGTTTGTTTTCATGTTTTTCTGATTTATTCGGATTGAACTAGGTCCTAATACTGCACCTTCTCTGGCCTTCCCACTACGACACGCGTAAGCGCGCTAGAATCGACCCCTAGGTCTCGACAGCTACGCGCTACCCCAAAACAAACGCAAGTTAATATTTACGCTATAACAATGATTTACAAGATTTTTACGATCCTTTTGTACGAGAATCATAATCAAGAACAATTTTTCAAAAATCACAGTTTCGAAAAACCGCATTGATATTTCATACCACGCAGGCGAGTTCCTGTTAATAGCTGGCAGCTAAATTCTCAAAAAATTTACTTTTTTCGAAAATATGACTTTCGAAACTGTGTATGCCAATGCTTGAGTATCTCGGATCTCTAACTTGGGTATCTCGAATTTAATGACTATCCAGAGCTAGCCGATATAAGACTAGATCCTGCTGCTTTCTAGCCATTAAAGCCAGTCCGAAACTCTCCGACGCTGGGTTGATTAATTGGCTAAGATCATCTAATGGAAGCGTTTGACTTTTTCCTGATTCACAAAGCGTTTTATCCGGGGTATACATTTTTGCGTCTTACCAAAAACCTCCGTAAAACCAATTTTCAAATTCAAACTCACCGCCCACATAACTCTCTTGTCAATAATATTTTTTGTCTTGATGAATTGCTTCTGAATCAAATCCAGTAGCTTGTTGCACTTTTTCGGAATCTTCGTACTAGCCGTCACCGCACAGCCACCATTAGCCAATTCGAATAGGCATAAGATGCAAAAGATAAAGAGTAGTACCCGCATTTTAGACAAGGGGATACGGTAGCCGGGAAGTAGCCAGCGAATTAGCATCAAACTCCCGAAATACGCGAATTTATACGAAGCTGAGTGTGTATTGAGCATAATCCGGCGGAAGCTGCTGTGGAACCTCTAAAAGTTGCACCACTCTTCAGCACTAATTGCGCGATACGAGCGTTTTTGCGATTTTTCGACCCGCGCTTTGTACTCGGCGCTGAAAATAGGATCCGCTGGTCAGAGGCTCGCGAAGATCGGCATCAAAAAATTGGATTCACGAGAGGTGAACTGTGGTTTCGATTTTTGGAAATTTCAAACATTTATTACGTTTTTCCTGAGTTTGAGTAACAGCTTAACGAAACCATTGTAAAGTCATCATCATGATGGATAGGTTCAAATGCAAAGACGCTAAAGAATAACCCAGTTCCGAGACGTTGCGATGCCATACCCGTCCTTACATAAGCAGGCTGCCTAAAAAAATCTTAGCATTTTGCCGACCTCAATCCGAACTGTTCCAAACTTTTACCAGCGACGAGGACGCGCACAAAAACGATGTCTGCGCAGCCAAATTTTCAAGACCAAAGCAGCGTCAAGAACGGGTTGTGAACAACTTAATTTTAATGTTTGGTTTCATTCTATTTTTCTGGGTTTCTGACAGCCCTTGGGACCTAAATGTTTCGCAAAACTAAAAACGTCGCCTTTTTATGTATTTTTAGCCTGTAGGCCCATAGTCCTTATTATAATCGCATGTTTCAATTTTCCCGACCCCCTATATACGTACGGGCTGTCGGTCCCATCTGTACCTACTTCGCCCGCTTATCTGTAAAATTGTTGTTCGACGCCTGGAATCGGTGCCAAGCCTATGATGGAGTGTGGAGTCTAGATAAGGCCGCCAATCGATCTGAAGCGTTTTTATTGTCCAGCCCTCCACACAGAAATTTTTTTAGAATCTATTTACATTTTCAGAGCAATAACATGGTATGGTATCCACCTGAGTTTGCTTTGAACCATCGATTCAATCTCTATGGGCGAACCGACGATCGTTACGTCATTGTGGATGCAACAGTGTAAGATAGTGCCACCTTTGATGAGACTTGTATTCTTGGGTAAGGGGACGCAAAAAGAGCAACTACTGCGCTCATCCTACTATTCCCACTATATATAAAAAAATTGTGTCTGTGTGTGTGCATTTGCATGCAACTTCCGTGAGGTTGTCTCTCACCTACAGCCTCAGGGGAAAGTTTTTAGGGTACGTATGATACGTCATTGGGTGCGTAATGGTGCCGAGATGAGTGCCCACATATCAAAGTTTTAAAAAATTACTGTTTTCGCAATTAAAATTGGGTTTTTGTAAAGTCATCGGAAAATCTCTTTGTTAGGAGCCAATTTGCATGGACGGGCAGTGAGGAAAGCCTATAAGGGGGTAGAGGGGTCCTTTTCATTTTTCTGCAATCAAGGTTCGGGAAGAAATATGTGTGCGTTAGACGGGGCCAGGCCCGTACGGGGACCGAGATTTCGGGGGGGCACCCACCCAAACAAATTTTGGCGACCCCCCCCCCGGATTTTTGCGAAAAAAACATAAGGGTCCCCCCTTATGAACTTTTCGGACCTCGACCGATTTCGGGGGGACGGACGGGCCTGGACGGGGCCAGGGTTGAAATGCCGCGAAGCGGTTTTTCAACCCTGGTTTTCTCATAATTAATCTGTTTTAGGAAAACCGTTTGGAAAGTCTATGTTCTGGACGACATTAACGGGCGAGACAATGAACAAAATGTGGAACAATATTCAAGGGAAGCAGAATGCAATAGAAGGTTGTTAGAAAACCCACATCCAAACCTCCGGAGCGTACGGGATGGTGATAATGGAATCCAAAATTTTCGATATGACCAAGACCGGAAACGATATGGCGTTTTGGAATTTGTTTACCTCCCTAGCGTGCTTGAAAAAGGTAAACCGGACCTAATGTCCATGTTTTGGGCTCGGACGTAGCACCCTCAAGAATACATTACTTTTTCAGTAATATACGACAAAAATGTCAACTACACGATATTTGACGTGCTGGCAGCGACCCTCCAACATCTGGAAGGAATCGGGCACCTGCACGACAAAATTCGCTTTATCCACGGAGAAATCAAAGCCGACAACATTTACATCGACGAAAATGGCATCGTCAAGATCGGCAACTTTAGCAAAGCTGTTCCCCTGGATAAATATGGCGTAAGGTTTTCGCGACAGACACATCATTAAAGGCACCCATAATGTTGTGAGAGCAGGATAATCCGATAATGAAAATACGAGTGTTTGTTGCATATGTCGCGCGCTGATAAATTCTTTACATTCGTGATCCGCTAATTTTTTTGTTTAGATTGGATGGGAAAAAGACGCTCGATCGTTTGAAAGCCTGCTGTGGCAGTTGCTGACAAGGAGGTTGGGTCAACGTACTTCCAAAAAAAAATTAGTCTGTGCACCGACGAGGAAATTGAGGCGAGACTTGAATCTTTGCAAAGAAAATTCCCGTGTGGCCGCGATGCAATGCGCGACGCCGGATTTGCTCAGTTGTTTAATTTGTTGGCGAGGTAGGCAGGACCGGGGAAAGGGGATAGGGCTGTGAAAATCGCATTCGAATGGATCAATAAATGATTCTTCTATTATATTTCTTGCTGCTATACTGAATGGCCTGCTCAAAATGTCGAAAAAACTTCTAAGATCCGGAAAAACCACATCCCTCCGGTTGACCGATCGATGATCGAACCGGGCATTTTTGTTAAGTAAAAAACTGTAAGGTCCATTATTTTTTGTCGGGCCGTAAATTATCAGGTTGGAAGGTAAGTCCTGTCGCCGAGATTTTGGAAGGCTGTACATCAAGTTACATCATTACTGATACATCAAGTTGCATAATTTTCGAGCCTATGTTTGCTGGTATGCCTCAAGAAACAACAAGGAGAGTCAAAAGGAGTATGCACAAATATTTTCTAGCTTGCGGTGGCTAAATCGCATTGCTCAAGGAGCGGGGTATTCTGCGCAATGGGATTTACTCAAACGAAACTTCAAGGTAAGCCCTGCAGCCATCAGTGTGACAATAGGATTTCTTGGCTCCGCAAACAAAACTTGTTTGATCGGCACTAGATGTCCTCTCCATTTCCTTCAGTTCGTATTCCTTCCATGCAAAATGGCGCATGTATGCATGCAAAGTCTGTGGAATAATTATTCTTTAGTTGCGCCCACCAACCTCGCACCGCACTTAATAACAGTGAATTTCAGCCTTGGCAGTACGTGGACTGCAGGTTCGAGCCGTACCCAAAAAAAGAGGGCCTCCTTTGCATGCCCCCTGGGCTAGCAGAATTTCTAAGGGAGAAAGCATCATCTTCTCTGCTAGGACCCCAGGTAGTATCTCGCTTACCGGACCAAAAAGTTTCTCGGATGATCAAAATCCTTTATAAGCACTGTACATAGTACTTCAGGAGCCAATTCAACATCCCATTGAATCCCATTTATCCAAGGATCAGAAACTTGTTAATCTGCGTGATCGCGCCGCGTGGAATGCAGCGCCCAAAATTTCGAAAAACGCATCCGACTTCGAGTGGGTTGTTAAATATTACAAACGGTATCGAGACGCCCTTATGAAAAGCGAGGCGGAGGTGACAAGATAAGTAGCGTGCGTTTTTCTGACCGAAGAGTCGGCCGAAAATTGTCGAAGTAGTGCGAGGTTTAGGCGGGGCTCTCGCTCTAGCGCCGCAGGCGGAAGAAAGGTCCTTTCCCAGGCTCTCGCGCCACAGGCCATCTATGCTCTTGATCACAGTCCTTGATCTATGCTCTTGCGCCGCAGGCCTAATCCGGGAGAAAAACCAGTAACTAGCGCCGCAGGCAAAAAGGTTCTAGCACAAGGTTTAGCGTGGCTCTCGCTCTAGCGCCGCATGCCAAAGAAAAGATCCTTGGCTCAGGTGCTTGCACCGCAGGCTAAAAAGGAAGGTATTCAGATTCATGGTTCCTGGACGGGTCCAGTGGAAAAGGGCCGCGAAGCGGTCTTTTTCCACTGGTTTTACCATATAACAATAAATAAAAAGCAAAAACCTTATCGATTTTTCCAACGTATATGTCCAAAAAAGAACAGAGCTTTTTTAGAGAACGGTTCCAGCTTCAAATGGAACGGAGGCCTCAAATGAAGTTGAAGACTCCGGAAGCAGGGCTTGGGCCAACAACATGGTTGAGCGCCACGACAGAGCATCAGGAAAGGTGTGTAGAGAAACAAAAAAAAAACATAGTATGCGAGGTGGTTCGATAGCAAATTTCGGTCGGCAATTGAAGAGTTTAAAGGGAAGTATCAACCTTGGTTGGCGATGTGAGAGGGATGCTATGTTTGCCCGAAGCGCAGAAGGCGGAAAGGTAAGGAGGGAAGCAGGGGTGAAGTATTTTACCAGATAAAAATGAATAAAAAGCATAAACCTCATCGATTTTCATAACTTATCTGCCAAAAATTGACTTAGATAAAGGCCAGGATCAACCTTGTTTAGAGTGCGGATAGAGATGGAAGCCCGGTCCAAAACCGAGAAGGCTAAGAGGTGCGTAAGATCTTATCAAAAATAAATACCGTATTACCTCTAATATAACGCTCCCCCCTCTATCATAACTCCCACCTCCCACCCCTTCTAATATACCCAAACCCTGAAATTTTTCTCAAATATGCACCTAGGAGCCGGAAAAACGCGGAAAAGGTAAAACTTATGCTTAACACTGCAATTTTGCGTGATTTTAAGGCTTCTATCGCGCAAAAAATTTGTGTTTTTGGTGAAAATCTGACCATTTTACCCCCCATTTTGGAGATTTCAGTCGATCAAAAAAATCCAGGGACGTCGCGTAATACAGGCCCCGGGGGCCCGGCCCCCCGCAATCGGCCGGGCCCCGAAAATTTCATAAGGGGGGGGGCCCTTATGATTTTTATTTTCTCAAAAATTTTGCTGCCTGCGGCGCTGTTTTTTCGGCAATGTTTGAGGTTTTTTGGAAACATTTTTTTGGGGGCCCCCCCGAAATTTTTTTCTGGCTACGCCCCTGCCCCCCTCCCATCTATTATAACCTCTCCCTCTCTAATACAACCCGCCCCCCCAGGGTGATTGAAAAAATATAACCCCTGGGGTTATATTAGAGGAAATACGGTAAAAAAGCATAAACCTCATCCATTTCACAACTTATCTTCAAAAACATATCATCCTTTTAGTGTGAAGTGGCTGCGTCCGAAATGAGGAGATCTGTAGAGCGCCCCGAAAGCTAAGAATAGCCATTTTACCCAAAAAAACATCAATAAAAGTATAATTATAATATTATTATACACTATTATGCGATAACAAAGACCAAATTCTATATAAAAATCGGAAATTTACATACAGCGTGAAGAAAACCTAATGAGTGAAAGTCTTTTTCGAAGTCGGAAAGGTGAGGAGCAACATCTTATACGAATAAAAACCTAAGAAGCACGAATCAGATATCCATATCGTATATCGGTTTGTAGAGCGCTCCGCTCCCGCGCTCCTCAGCATTTTTCGACGATATTCATTTCGCCGATTTTTCAGCCAACACTATCACCACTTTATCCGGTAAAGTAGATCTGCGTCAAAGAATGAAAGCACCAAGGAACATTAATAAATTGAAGATCACAGTGCCGGAGCTAACCTAGAAATTTGACCCACAAATCAGGTGTTTACGCAGCAAATAATTCCTAGGCTTATATTAGACTCAGCTATCAAGTAACGTTAGTTAGTTTAAGAGCTACCACGAAAATTTCAAAAAATGTTCTAAAAGTCGCTCGAACTGCCGTGGAGGACCACATCGTTATAAAAACGGTTTTCAGTGAACAATTCCAAATTTTTTTTTGTCTTAGCCCATTAGAAAAAGCATCTTTTGCTCCACATGATGTGCTAATTGCTTTTGACGACATTTTTTAAGTATTTCAATTTTCCGGATTTTTCCGGGATCCACGGTCTCCAACCATCAACTTACCAAGGATTTAATATCCTCCTCCAGACTTTTCGGCCCAAACCTCTTTGTTTCTGGCCCAATATTTAACTTGTTGCTATCTCATGGTATCCCTTGACTCCTAACTGATAGCACGCACGGCCAACTGGCTGTGCGATACAGATATGGCTGCAGCGGCCCCGGTAATTGCGCTTGTGGTTCGTAGTTTTGGTGAATAACCAGGAGAACCGCAACGCATCCGCAGCTTCCACGCTACCCTATGCCGGGAGCCTTGTTTCGGAACGGGTAGCAGCAACTTGTAAAAAACATCCAAGCAGACACTCGCTAGTAAATTCTCGTTGTCTATGCCTTGGTTTCCTCCTGAATTTATTCTTAGCTCGAGAAATAATATATTCGGGAATACGGAAAAGCGTTATGTAGTGACCGATGCAAATGGGTAAGTGATGCATACGGCATTGGTTAATAACTGATATACTGACTGAAAACCGGCCAGTTATCAGGCATATTAACCATGCAATAAGGCCTTTTCAGCGGTATTGTATGGAAAGTATATATACTCGAGGATGCCACCGGCGAACCCTTAGAAGATAATTGTAAAAATTTCGAGCGAGAGGCTTCGCATCATAAAAGACTATCGAAAACCCCGCATCCAAATATACGCACTATACGACCTGAAGGGGTGAAGGAATTTCGTTGGGAGGAAGATGGATGGAAGTATGGTATTCTGATATTTGACTACCTCCCGCATGTACTTGATGAAGGTGGTTTTCGTTGCCTACCACTATTCATGGAAACAATAGGGTCGAATTTTTTATATGTAGGGTTTTTTAAATGTCTGCTGTGGAAGGTTGCACAGGATAAATCATTACTTTTTTTGACCAACTATTACGGGGTGAATCTGCAATGCTATTAGAGCGTCATACATAAAATTCAGCTTTCAGTCATCGCGAACGAAGCTCTAAATTATACGTCCGATGACGTGATCACGGCGGCTTTTCAACTTGCCGAAGGAATTTATCATCTTCACTATAATATGGGAATCACTCACCGGGACATTAAACCTGCTAATGTCTTTCTCGACAACGACGGGATTCTCAAACTTTCTGACTTTGATATATCGCTAAATGGTCTTTGCGGATCCTTGCCGGATGTTTGGGGAACTCCGCGCTACATGTATCCTGAGCAAATCGTCAAAAAAGAGGTAAGTACGTATAAGTCTGCGGAACTCGGGTTATCGGTCGAAAGGTAAGTATTGGGTCGAACCAAAAGTCTCTACAATATTTTTCATTCTTTTAGATTTTCGTTCAGAAAATGTCTCAGAAATTAAATCTTTTAGCGATAGACTAATGCATAATCAATTGCTCTACCCGGCCCTGCCTACGGAATCGCAAGGCTTTTCTTTCAGAATTTTTTTATCTTTTCCAAAAAATCAAGAATGGCTTTGTGCCGTTTTTCGCAAAACTGTTCGGATTTACTTTTTTGCATATTTCGGCATTCAACAAATAGCTAAAACTTATTATATTAGGAGTGGTCAATTCCTATGGAGATTTTATGGCGCTTCTGAAAAATATCAGAGTCTAAAATCTGAGATGCCTCAGAGAAAAACACAAAAATAATAAAATCCCCGGGACTCGAAACTTGTAGTTTTCTTCTACAAACTATTGTACCCAACAGATATATGAAAAAAGGAAAAACCCTATTGATCCACAAAATATTTAGAAAGAACTTGCTGAAGTTCGAATGTAAAGACTTTCGGTTCAACCTAATACGTCCGATTCTTCCATTTTCAAGATTAGCTCGCGAATTCTTCGCGTAATGATTTGTGTATAATTTTACCCCACCCCCGCGTGTTGCAATGATAACTGATCCTTATCGCATTTGTGATAATTTTGATTGCTAAGAACATAGAAAAATAATTTATATATTGATGAACATTTGAAAATTTCCAGCCTTTTGGGCATTTTACATGAATTTACACTCTTTCAGTACGATTGCCGAGATGATCTTTGGTCGATGGGAGTCGTGCTGTGGGAGCTAATTACAAAAAAGTCAGTTTGCTAGAAGTCTAATTATCTTTAGGCGTTGCTTCGCCGGTTTGGGGAAAGCAAATTTATCTGGATTTTATGAACAACGGCAATTTGAGGTACCCCCTCTATTAGGCGCGGATCCGCTTGGTCAAGTTATAGCCCGGTAAGTTCACCTAATTGGCATACTGGGCATATTTCTGGTTTAGCTGTTGTCCTGTCCCAATTGGTGAAGCTCATCGAATAACCGCCAGGGCGCTGGAAGAAATGTCTTTGCACGAGGTGAATTTTGGAAAGACTTCCCTTCTCACATTAAAGTGTTGTTACTCGTGTCGGAATTTGTGATTAGACAAAGTCCATTTTGTGCAGAATTCTTCGCTATTCTGAATCTGCCTCGACAAAATGCGGACGGACGATTTTTGAAAAGTTAGAGCGCATTGAGGGTGCGACAATGCAAAAAGGTCATAGAAATCGCCAGAAACAATTTGTTTGAGAGTTAGATGGCGCGTTTTACTTGGAAAACCCAACTTTTTTTCCGAGGCTTTTTTTATAAATCGCGGATGCGCTTGTCTGTTGTTTTTCACTATTGTCACTGCTCCAATGAGTGACCGTGCCCTGGGGTCGTAACAGGTCCCTGGGGAGGACCGGCGCCCGTATAAAAGGGGCCACTAGGGCCCTCAGCCTCACTTCACTCTACTACCCTACCCCTTACCTTGAGCTCGCTTGGTTTCTGCGCCTTTTCTTAGGACAGCCACCTAGAGCTCGAGGCTTGAAGGTTGTATCAGTGTATTCCGCTAGTAAATCCTAAGTGATTATACCGTAGCCTTGCACCCTACACTCAATCACACTAAATCCACTGAACACGTAGACCGACTCTAATACAGGTGCAACAACTATTACTGTGTATAAAAATTGAACAAATTTTAGTTAAGAATTTCCTCTTAGGTCATCGTTTCTTCTTTCCACTTTTTCAATTACGCCGTGCAAAAAAATATATAAAAACACTTTATTTTATTCAATCACTAGGTCGCGGGGCGGCCAAGAAAGCGTTTGTCCCCCCCCCTCCCCCACGAATCCTAAAGAACCCCGTGAGCAAATGGGCTGAGTAAAAACACTTTACGGTCAGCGAGGCTGGTCTTTTTGGCTATGAATTAAACTAACCAAGAATTTAAGATTCCCGAGCACAAGCCAAAATTCGAGATTTTCCCGGTCGACCCGCCGGCTTTTCAGCCACCCATTGGGCTAGAAGAAGTGCAGATTGAGGAAACACCAATTTATGAAGCTTTTCGAAATAACGGGAAACAACTGATAAATCAGGCACAGGAGGCCACATTTCGATCTTCCGCAGGATTTGAAGTCACGCATCCAGACATGAGTACGGGCAGCGAAAGCTCCGGCTCGGTAAGTCTTCTCAACGGATTATTGGAGCAACCAAGAAACCATAGAATTTTGACGACCTTTTTGACTCGGTCATTGCGCAACTTATTGGAATTATGATTGACCGTTTCAGCGCTCCGCTATTCAAAGTAAGAAGCTCGACGCAGATCCAGAGCGCCCGGGCACCAGTCGAGAGACATAGAACAGATCTCCAATATTTTATTATTAGATAAAATAATATGCACAACCACAAATTACATGAAGTACAGGAAAACGAAGCAACAAATAACAATATTATTATTCGAGTTTACGAAAATAAAAACTTATTACAACCGGATTCTCTTGATCTGGATCTCATCGTCAATTGCATCGTAGAATACATCATCGTCGGAGTCGGATTCAACGTCGCTCTCTGCGATCGGTGTTGGTGGCTTGGCGCGTTTTTCAGTCTCAAAAAAGATCATTATTGTATCACGTTTCGGACTAAATTTGATTAGTTTAACAGAAACGGCAACAATAAAAATTCTTGTGGGATTTACAGCTCCAAAAACCAACCAAATCACGATTCTTATAAATTTCTATTCAAACTAAGCTAAATTTAATTTTATTTTATTTATTTTATATTTATTTATTTAATTTTTTAAGATAAAAATTAGCGTTAATTTATCGATAAAAGTATAATATTCACCGTTGGAATCAATATAACATCATCTATTGAGTTCGAATCGCTATCGGAATCGGTTTCGACGTCGCTTTCTGTGAGTGGTGCTGGTCGAGCAGGTTTTCGTTCCTAAAAAATATAATAATTATTAATATAATTAAATTGTCCATTTTAATTTAATTTAACTACAATAAACAGCTATACTACAAATTCTGACGTTAATTTCAAGCAAAAACATCAGACAATACCTGATTACTAACGATTTCCTCTTCTTCCAGCGAGTTCAAAAAATCATCTTCATCATCCTCATCCTCTCTCGGGTAGAATTCGACGTATTCTCCAGTTTTCTCATCGACAGCAATCTCCCACGTGTCACATTTGTCCCAGGGGCAGCCGCAGCAGGATTTTGAACGTTTCCCGACTGAGACGACGGTGAACTGGTTGCCGTCGCCGTGCCGTCCGTAGAGGAACGCTTCCGCGATCATCTTTTCTTGGCCTAAAGTTGTAAGATTGTTTTTGGCTACCTTTTTATGCTTTTTATATTGCTAAAAATTATTCTTGGAATTCTTAATTCAAGATCCTATAAATTCAATAACTGCTTTGAATAAGACTTTCAAGATTGTTTGTTAAAAATTAATGAAAGAGTCGTAAAAATTTTGAAGGATGTTGACTTTTTGGTCAAAAATGCAGCTATGAAAATCGTCAAAAGCTTTGGCAAAAGGAGGTTATCGGCTTTGAAAATCGTCAAAAAGCATTGGCAAAAGGAGAATTCATGATGTTTTCTTGGACCTTTTCCCCCAGGAAAATATCACAAATTTGAGGGAATTTTACCAATTACGCAATCACAATCTACCTTTCAAAACGAGCCGCCGAATGAGAAGTGGTGCAGAATCGGCGGATCGTGCCCGGACGTCTTCTCGAAGGTTCTTGTCGGCCCAGTAGAATTTGGCGCCCTCGGGAAGTACGGATGGGCCCAAGTAGGGGGCACTGTCCTCGAGGCCCTCTTCGGGCAGGGCTTGAAACATTTTCCCGTGGCAGACGTGCGTTGATTTGCGCTTCCGGCTGTTTTCTGCAAACGGCCTAATTTTGAAGAGGTTCTTCAGTACTCTATCGAGATCTAGAAATAGGTTTTCCCGTTTTTACTACTGAAAAAAAAGAAAAACTTGTTTTCGGGGTTGGAAAAACATATTTTTTAGATTTTGAAAATTAAAAAAGATTCCTACCGCTTCCTCCTCGATTCTTGGAGACGTTCGGCGACCACATGAGGTGCGCCTGGTCAAAGTGGCCTAGCGGCAGCGTTTCCCGCCAACTCCACGCGGCTAGATGGAACTGAAAAGGACATATTTGAAAAGATTTAGTTTAATAACCTTATGTACTACGCATTTGTACCAATCTATTAAAATTCCAAGTTTCAGCGCCTCACAAAAATACCAATATTTCCAAAACCAACCATGTGATCAGCGCTGAACTCTTCAAATTCATCCCTTCGTAGATGCCGTAGAACATGGGAGTAGACCTTGCGCTCGTCCTCGGAAAGCGATGTGTAGTCGTCTTTTGGCGCTCCCCAATCGGCTAGGAGGAATCTCTGAAAAATACGCTTTTATTAGTTTCAAAATATTAAATCTAGTTTCAAAAAAAAAACGCTCACCCGATCGAGACGATCCGCTTTGATCTGCTGCATCAATTCCTCGAATTCGATCTCCACGTCCGGCTCGGCATCCCGGTTCCAAATATCGGCCAGGTCTCCTTTGTGGCGATGAAGATCGGCGATGATCACACCGATCGCGTTGTGCTAAAATGAAGTGATTAAGAGGGTGGTGTCACTTTGTTCGGTAGTATTAATGTCTTTTTCTTTACGTATTAATATTTTGTCATACACTCACCGTCACTTCCAACGGCAGTTTTCGGAAATCCAAGAATTCAGGGCACAACACAGCCAACAGATTCCTCTTCAGCCAAGCGATGCCATCAAGGTTTTTGTCGATTAGCGTTGTCATTATCTAAAAAATATATAAAGTTTTCGCATTAGAGTAGGTAAGTAGTATTACAGCAAATAAAAACGGCAACTTGAAAGACTTGAAGCAATTATGACACCCACTGAGGATTGGCGCCTAATCAAGCGGCAGATGTTTGCCACGCGTTGCCACTGATACGCAGATTTCAAAAAAGATAACGATCAGCACATTAAAGATATCGATATGGGTCAGTGGTTATCGCGAGGAATAGCTAATCGGCGCATTAATATAAGAGTTTGTTGAAAATACTATGCTATTCGCAAAATTCGAAAAAGACCTTTCTAAAACATTTATTACATCCTCGGCTTTTTCGCTTCGGGCTCTTGTTTAATTTCGTCGCAGAAGACGGCGCCAAGGGAGTCGATGTCGAACACTTCGAATTCTTCTTTTACTTCTTTACCAGTGACGGTTTCTTGGGCTTGTTTGAGCGCCTGAAAAAATATTTGGTAGAGAGAGAGAGAGAGAGAGAGAAACAGAAAATTCGAGATATTGAGGATGCCGTTACCTCGACTTCGTCCTGAGTTGCCTTGCACAAAACGACGCCCTCAGCGCCAATCTCGAAAACGTCAAACTCCTCTTCTTCTTCTTTAATTGGGAGGTTTCGAAGAACAGGTTGAAGGTTCTGAAAAAAATATTTAATAAATGCTGTTAATAATATTCCTTGCCTTTGTTGAAATTACCAAAAATCACCTGTTTCTCAGTGGGCCGTACCAACTGTAAAACGTCGGCTTCCTCCTTCCCGTCTGGCCGCCGGAATTCGATGTATTCTTGGGTCTTCTCGTCGACCGCAATCTCCCAAGTATCGCACAGATCCAGCGTACATCCACAAGCCCTCCTTCTGCCCTTGCCGACCGGGGTCACCATGAACTGGTTGCCGCTGAAGAACCGGCCGCAGAGGAAGCCCTCGCTCAGGAATTCTTCGAAATCTGGAAAAAAAACGGATTAAGTAGATTAGCGGGGGGCCGGAGTAATACTTTTTTTAATATTTTATTTTGTTAACTAATTTTTATATTATTTTTTACCAGCGGGGGAGGAGCCGCTTCGCGACTCTCCCCCGCTGGACCCCGTCTAGGCCCTATGAATCGAGCGCCCTTCCACATAAAGTTACACTGAAGAAACGCATCTCCCATGCAAACCTCTTTGTATTGACATGCGGCGCAAGCTTAAATCACTAGTGTCGTCATTAGGCCCACGGCGCATGCTTGATCGGCCAAGTCTTCATCCAGCGGCGCCAGCTTGAGCGGCTTGCTTCGTTCTAAAGCCTGCGGCGCTAGCTTGAGCGGCTAGCTTCGTTCTAAAGCCTGCGGCGCCAGCTTGAGCGGCTGGCTTCGTTCTAAAGCCTGCGGCGCCAGCTTGAGCGGCTGGCTTCGTTCTAAAGCCTGCGGCGCAAACTTGAGCGGCTAGCTTCGTTCTAAAGCCTGCGGCGCCAGCTTGAGCGGCTGGCTTCGTTCTAAAGCCTGCGGCGCAAGCTTGAGCGGCTAGCTTCGTTCCAAAGCCTGCGGCGCCAGCTTGAGCGGCTGGCTTCGTTCTAAAGCCTGCGGCGCCAGCTTGAGCGGCTAGCTTCGTTCTAAAGCCTGCGGCGCTAGCTTGAGCGGCTAACTTTGTTCTAAAGCCTGCGGCGCCAGCTTGAGCGGCTGGCTTCGTTCTAAAGCCTGCGGCGCAAGCTGAGCGGCTAGCTTCGTTCCAAAGCCTGCGGCGCCAGCTTGAGCGGCTGGCTTCGTTCTAAAGCCTGCGGCGCAAGCTTGAGCGGCTAGCTTCGTTCCAAAGCCTGCGGCGCCAGCTTGAGCGGCTGGCTTCGTTCTAAAGCCTGCGGCGCCAGCTTGAGCGGCTGGCTTCGTTCTAAAGCCTGCGGCGCAAACTTGAGCGGCTAGCTTCGTTCTAAAGCCTGCGGCGCCAGCTTGAGCGGCTGGCTTCGTTCTAAAGCCTGCGGCGCAAGCTTGAGCGGCTAGCTTCGCTCTAAAGCCTGCGGCGCCAGCTTGAGCGGCTAGCTTAGTTCTGAAGCCTGCGGCGTTAGCTTGTGCGGCTGGCTTCGCTCTAAAGCCTGCGGCGCTAGTTCGGGCGTCTGGCTTCGTTCTAAAGCCTGCGGCGCCAGCTTGTGCGGGTAGCTTCGTTCCAAAGCCTGCGGCGCTAGTTCGAGCGTCTGGCTTCGTTCTAAAGCCTGCGGCGCTAGCTAGAGCGGCTAGCTTCGTTCAAAAGCCTGCGGCGCCAGCTTGAGCGGCTGGCTTGGTTCTAAAGCCTGCGGCGCTAGCTTGAGCGGCTGGCTTCATTCTAAAGCCTGCGGCGCTAGTTCGAGCGGCTGGCATCGTTCTAAAGCCTGCGGCGCCAGCTTGAGTGGATGGCTTCGTTCTAAAGCCTGCGGCGCAAGCTTGAGCGGCTAGCTTCGTTCTAAAGCCTGCGGCGCCAGCTTGAGCGGCTGGCTTCGTTCTAAAGCCTGCGGCGCTAGCTTGAGCGGCTAGCTTTGTTCTGAAGCCTGCGGCGCAAGCTTGAGCGGCTAGCTTCGTTCAAAAGCCTGTGGCGCTATCTTGAGCGGCTAGCTTCGTTCTAAAGCCTGCGGCGCCAGCTTGCCCGGCTAACTTCCTTCCGAAGCCTGCGGCGCTAGTTTCAGTGGCTAGCGTCGTTCCAAACTCTGCGGCGCTAGCTTGAGCAGTTAGCTTGATTCCTTGGCCTGCGGCGCATGCTTGAGCGGGTAGCTTCGTTCTATAGACTGCGGCTTGTGTGACTAATCAACTATAATAATTTTGCTGTGGTCTCCGTCCGTCCGTCCGTCTGAAGCCGAATTCAACTCGAAGGGGAAAGGAGCTAGAGCTTAGCTCTCTTCGGATTCGGATAGAGCGTGGTCAGAAACCCCCAAACTGATAAAAAAATTACGAAAAAGTTTTTGTTTAAATTATTAAAATTAACTTTGAAAGTGGCGCCTTAATAAAACGAGTGGGGGCCCCTCTCCCCGGGAGGCCACGCCCCCTTTCTCTTCGCCCCTCTTCCCCAGGCCCCTTCGCGCGCCCAGATGCCTTTTTGAGTTACTTTAATACTTTTAATACTTTTTATTTATGTTAATTAATTATTTAAATTATTTAAAGTATCTAAAGCCATCAGGAAGGTATTGAGGTAGTTTTTGAAGGGGATTTCAGCCATGGGGGGTATCTGAAGCCATCGGGAAGGTATTTAGGTAGTTTTTGAAGGGATTTCAGCCATGGGGGGTATCTGAAGCCATCGGGAAGGTATTTAGGTAGTTTTTGAAGGGGATTTCAGCCATGGGGGTATCTGAAGCCATCAGGAGGTATCTAAGTAGTTTTTGAAGGGGATTTCAGCCATGGGGGGTATCTGAAGCCATCAGGGAGGTATTTAGGTAGTTTTTGAAGGGGATTTCAGCCATGGGGGTATCTGAAGCCATCGGGAAGGGATTTAGGTAGTTTTTTGAAGGGGATTTCAGCCATGGGGGGGTATCTGAAGCGATCAGGAAGGTAATTAGGTAGTTTTCGAAGGGGATTTCAGCGATGGGGGGTATCTGAAGCCATCAGGGAGGTATCTAAGTAGTTTTTGAAGGGGATTTCAGCCATGGGGGGTATCTGAAGCCATCAGGGAGGTATTTAGGTAGTTTTTGAAGGGGATTTCAGCCATGGGGGGTATCTGAAGCCATCGGGAAGGGATTTAGGTAGTTTTTGAAGGGGATTTCAGCCATGGGGGGTATCTGAAGCCATCAGGGAGGTATTTAGGTAGTTTTTGAAGGGGATTTCAGCCATGGGGGTATCTGAAGCCATCGGGAAGGGATTTAGGTAGTTTTTGAAGGGATTTCAGCCATGGGGGGTATCTGAAGCCATCAGGGAGGTATTTAGGTAGTTTTTGAAGGGGATTTCAGCCATGGGGGGTATCTGAAGCCATCAGGAAGGTATTTAGGTAGTTTTTGAAGGGGATTTCAGCCATGGGGGGTATCTGAAGCCATCGGGAAGGGATTTAGGTAGTTTTTGAAGGGATTTCAGCCATGGGGGGTATCTGAAGCCATCAGGAAGGTATTTAGGTAGTTTTTGAAGGGGATTTCAGCCATGGGGGGTATCTGAAGCCATCGGGAAGGGATTTAGGTAGTTTTTGAAGGGGATTTCAGCCATGGGGGGTATCTGAAGCCATCAGGGAGGTATTTTGGTAGATTTTTAACGGAATTTCGACCCGGAGGGGTATCTGAAGCCATCGGGAAGGTAGCTATGTTTTTGTGGGGGGTTGGCTAGAGGAGGTATCTGAAGCCATCAGTGTAGTTATTGCCATGAAGGCATCAGCGTAAGGTAGGGATTAAATGTGGTGGTGTAGAATATGGAGGGTGGCCCGAAGTCCAGCCGATTGCAGTCGCGAAGCGGCTGTAATCGGCTGGTTTCATAATAACGTCCCTACACGGAAATCTACTCCGAAACGCACTTTCCGAGCAAAAAGCAAAACAACTAAGATATCCGAGGATCGAACCCCCGATGGTTAGCTTGCCACGCCGAAGCTCTAACCACTATACCATGAAAAGCCTAGGAGCACGTGCGATACACCCCTTTTATGCCTCAAGAGGACTGCCCGGGGCAGACGAAGGAAAGGCATCAAGAGGCAGCTCCAAAGAGACGACCAAACTCGCGAGTGCAACTGGCAAGAATGAGGAAATTTGTATTTTTTCACATTATGCAAATTAGCCCGGCCGGACCCCAAAAATCAATAAAACCGGCTTTAACTTTGTAAACTTGTATTTTATCGAAATTCTGAAAACGCCATCGGAAAGAGGAGGGTCGATTCCCCCGGGTGACGGAGAATTAGGGCATTTTGGACACGGGAAGGCCCTCAAATCGAGCCTCGAAACTGACCTCCGCACACACACACAGACAAAGATACGCGACCAAATTATATAAGGTAGGATTAATTCTATCCTACTACCAGATGGTTACAGTCGCTTCGCGACTGCAACCATCTGGCCTTCGGGCTACCCTAAATGTCTCACTCCACCACATCCTTTCCCACCTCCATCAATACCCCCCATAGCCGAAATCTCGTTCAAAAACTACCTAAATGCCTTCCTGATGGCTGCAGATACCCCCATGGCTGAAATCCCCTTAAAAAACTACCTAAATACCTTCCTGATGGCTTCAGATTGCTCCCCTAGCCGAAATCCCCTTCAAAAACTACCTAAATACCCTCCTGTTGGCTTCAGATACCCCCATGGCTGAAACCCCTTCCAAAAACTACCTAAATACCTTGCTGATGGCTTCAGATACCCCCCCATGGCTGAAACCCCCTTCAAAAACTACCTAAATACCCTCCTGATGGCTTCAGATACCCCCCATGGCTGAAACCCCCTTCAAAAACTACCTAAATACCCTCCTGATGGCTTCAGATACCCCACATGGCTGAAACCCCCTTCAAAAACTACCTAAATACCCTCCTGATGGCTTCAGATACCCCCATGGCTGAAACCCCCTTCAAAAACTACCTAAATACCTTGCTCATGGCTTCAGATACCCCCCATGGCTGAAACCCCCTTCAAAAACTACCTAAATACCCTCCTGATGGCTTCAGATACCCCCATGGCTGAAACCCCTTCAAAAACTACCTAAATACCCTCCTGATGGCTTCAGATACCCCACATGGCTGAAACCCCTTTCAAAAACTACCTAAATACCTTGCTGATGGCTTCAGATACCCCCCATGGCTGAAACCCCCTTCAAAAACTACCTAAATACCCTCCTGATGGCTTCAGATACCCCCATGGCTGAAACCCCTTCAAAACTACCTAAATACCTTGCTCATGGCTTCAGATACCCCCATGGCTGAAACCCCCTTCAAAAACTACCTAAATACCCTCCTGATGGCTTCAGATACCCCACATGGCTGAAACCCCTTCAAAACTACCTAAATACCTTCCTGATGGCTTTAGATACCTCCCTAGGCGAATGCCCCTTAAAAACTAAAATAACGACCGACCGGATACGTGGGAGAAAAATAGAAATGAAATGGCTCCCGTGAAAATTTTCATCCAGGGAACGCACGCCACCTGGCTCACTATGTACAAAATCACCCCAACCTCCATCCCCTCCCCTTTTACTAAGGAAAAAACTTTCAAAGTTAATTTTAATAATTTAAACTAAAAGTTTTTCATAATTTTTTTATCAGTTTGGGGGTTTCCGAGCACGCTCTATCCGAATCCGAAGAGAGCTAAGCTCTAGCTCCTTTCCCCTTTGAGTTGAATTCGGCTTCAGACGGACGGACGGACGGAGACCACAGCAAAATTATTATAGTTGATATATAAAAATAGTGTCCGTGTGTGTAGACACCTTGCATAAAAACCCGGGTTCCAGCCATAACTCGAAGGGGAAAGAATTTTTTGGTCCAGAAATAAGGTAGTTAGGGGGTAGTCGAGGGCGTAGATTACTGCACGCTTATCAGATTTTGACTAAAATTTCGTTTTATCCTTTATTTTAACGTTTTAAAAACATATGGAAATAGACTAATTTGCATACGAGGCGCTAGGAGCCTCATTTTGGCTTTTGTCGCGCTCGCGGCCGGTTGCTTTTGCTATTTTTTAGGGTTCGCTCTAGCTCTTCGCCCGAATTATGCAAAACCCAACTTTTAAAGATCCCCGTGCAAAGGCCAGGGGTGAAAGCCGGGTAGCGGCTTTTCAACCCTGGTCAGAGCTTAAAAAACTTGGACATAAAAAAAGTTTCAGCTCTCAATTTTTGGTTGATAAGGAAAAAAGGCCTAAAATACAATTAAAATGCTTCAAACCTTCAATAATCAAGCGGCGAATGAGGAGTGGTTGAGCGTTGGTGGGCCGTGCTCGAATGTTCCGCCGAATTTTCAGATCGGCCGTGATGAACTTGGCGCCGACCGGGAGCCTTGACGGGCCCAAATACGGTGCGATTCCTTCGAGGCCGCCCTCCGGGATGACGTGAAAACGGTTGCCTCTGCAGGCATGCCGTGAATCGCGTCTCCTTCGGTATTCTTGGGTGACCACTGAAAATAAAATCTATACTTTTGTAAAATCGGGGGGCCGGGAAGGCGAATTTTTTCCTACAATTCTAGGTGGGACTAGTAATGTAATAACAAGTATTCTATAATGGTTTTCAGCAAATTTTGCTATACATCAAGTGGAAACACTATTTAATATCTCGTATTTTCGGCAAAAAAATTGCGAACTTTCTAGCTTTTACGTAAGAAGCGGCGTAGAAAAGGTCATTCTATTTATCTTAGCATGGATCCTAAGTAAAAGTTGTATTCCCCGATTTTGCAAAATTCTGTTCAAAACAAACTATTAACAATTTTGAGAGCACACCAGTAAAGTAATATTAAATTACCTGGATAATACGCATTCCGATGACATTGTTTCAAGATCTGCGCCTTTTCCTCGGGCGTCACCGGGCGCCTCGTGATGTATTTCTGGTAGATGAACCCGAGTGGAAGCGATTCGCGCCAAATCCAGGTGACCACGTTGAGCTAAAAAAGCAAAAATAAGTAAAAAGATTCCTAATCTAAAGCTATTAAAAACCCACCAACTTTTCGTAGCTCACACCGCTCACTTCGTCACTCTTTAGCTGGTCCACGATATAAGAGTAGATCGTGCATTCGTCGGGCGTCAATTCGGAATATTTTTCCTTGGGTTCTGCCCATTTGTTCATCAGGGCCGCCTGAAATTAAAGATATTTACAACGCTTTTTCCCTATTTACCCATATTTAAGGCAAACTAGAGAAAAATAAAACAGCGAAAACCGCTAAATCCTGAAAAAAGCAACACCTACTCGATTTTTACGATAAGACATCGTCATCTTCTTCAACGACGCGTATATTGTAACGGGCTCGGATTGGCTGGGACGATTCCAGAGATCCGACAACTCTTCTTTGCTGTAGTACAAATCGTAGACGAGCACACCGGTTGCATTATGCTAAAAAACTTGTTGAAGACGGTATTGTACAATTAAAGCAGTTATTATAACCATTAAATCGTCAAAAATACAATAAAGTCCGTCAAAATTATTACCACAGTTTGTGCGGGAACAACTCGAAGATTCAAGACTTCTGGGCGTAACTCGTCGAGAATCTTCTCCCGGAATGCGATCATGGAAGGGGGCTTGTTGGCCATCTCGCGCTGACCTGAAACAAAGCGATATTCAAACCAATTAAATCGATTAAACGGACCGAAAAGTAGCTAATATAGTGGTTTTTCGACGTTAATACAACAATTTGAAAGTTTTCAAGCGTATCGAATTCGTAACTTTTCAAATTTGCGAAAATCCGTCAAAATTTGCCGTTGAGGTATATCTGTTTTGAGGGTATTTTTGCTATAAAAATACATAATTAAAACTAGTATCTAAATTATAGGAACCAACTCAAGAGAGGACCGTGGGTGGCGCAGACGTCAAGTGGCGGTTACGGTGCAAAGAGCGCCCAACCAGAGTGAAGGGGGAGTGGGTAAAGGGGACCAGCCGGGGGGTAAAACGACGTATTCCATGAATCGTGGCCAAAAAATTATAAATTTTTTTCAGGTAGTTTTTTAAGTTTACTTTCGGTTTTCGGTTTTAGGTTGTAGATAAAAACAAATATTAAAATCATTTTTATAAGACGGCTTGACTGAAAAATGCTGGTTTTCGATATAAAGGAAAAATGGGAAACACGATGCGATAAAAATTAGCTCTCAATGGGTACGTGTGTTCGAAAATTTTGATTTTAAGAACAATAAACATGACTAAACTGCGCTTGTAGCTACTTAACCGTGCCGTCCGTACAGATGTAAGGCATCGGAAAGATTATTAAGAATTCCAAAAAATAGTTCAGATAGTATCGTCCTCGTCATTCCTCCTCCTCCTCCTCCGGTCCTATTCCACAGCACCGATATTTTGTACCCTGTATTCCGCCAGGCTGGGACCTTTTTCCTGATAAGGGCACGTGTGTAGAAGGTGCCGCAAGTTCGTGTAATGCGCCGTTCCTTGCATTCACTTTTATTTGATTTCATATTTCGTTGGAATTTGATAATAATGGCATGCGGTTTATCTTCATAAAAAATTACAGGCAAATGGTGTGGTATCCGCCCGAGATTAGCGATCCTGAAAAAGTGACGATTGAAGGTAACACCGATGATCGATACGTCCTGATCGATCAGAATAGGTATAGAGATAGATAGAACGAGAGAGAGAGCGAGAGGGAAAGAGATAGCTAGAGAGAGAGAGAACCAGCTAGCACCATAAGGAGATCCATTTTAGTTTACTGGATCCGGTTGTTGCTTTAGCTCTAATCCAAACATGAAAATCATTTCACGACCCCGCACAAAACGTTAGATCAGTTAAATTTAATAAATGATAGCCAGTTTTTAGGAACCCAATCCGAGCGCAGATGCTCTTCCGGAAATGGTAGTGGCGGGAAATCAGAACGTCGGCTACGGAACCTTCGTAACGACAACAATTGGGGGAGCCCTTGGAAGCCTGACCGGCTGGTTTCGCTCGCCCGCAAGTGCAACCGGAGGCTAGCCTGAAAATGCCATCACCTACCGGGTCGCACATATAGCTGTATTTAGCTTGATTCAGTGTAATTTATTTTTGTCTTTGTGTGGGACTTTTCCCGATTATGAGCTCAAATGTCTTTTGAGATTCCATGAATTTTTCACACATTTCCGTGCAAGAGTTGCTGCTAATTACTCCACGCTTTGTTCACTGCCTGTATTTACAAAAGCTTGCACTGCCAACAATAAAAATCGGTTTATTATTCCCTCAATCGTTGCTGCAACCATTTAAATCCTTGGCCATAGCCTTGTCTTGCTACGATTGACGTCATGAAGACTTCTAGCGGTCTTTCGGGTAGGCTGGCTTCTTAAAAAATGCAGAGATTTTAACGAATGCACTTCCAAAACGGTCACCATTGCTCAAAAGCTCTTTCTTACATTGCTTTTGCAAAATTCAAGCTACATAAATCGACTCATCTTACCTTTCCCAGTACACATTTCCTCCAGCCCAAACTGGAAAATGATTTCATGCTCGTCGACAGCATTCGGGCGATCGATTTTGTTGGCCAGGATTAAGATCGGGATCTCTGGGATCTGCAAACACATAAAAATTAGAAAATATCGAATCTTAACTCTTACCCTGACGTCTGCCAAAATCGGTTTCATCCACTCTTTGGCTTCCGCAAATCGCGCTTTATCCGTAGCGTCGATCAAAAATATTATGGCATCAAAGGTAGGAAGTTGCGCCTTAAAGTTTCCGCCAGCTGTAAAGGTGAATTACGAATTTTTAGGACCTTATTTTGATACTAAACTAAAGACTAAAACCAGCTAATTTCGCTAGAAAAACAGTTTTTCAAAACTAGTCGACCCAACGATATGAAAAAAGCTTATAACAACTTACGTAAAGGCATGCCACCCAAATCATAGACATGAATATGAAATTCATCGAATATCAGCTGCTCTCCGACTTTAAAACAGCAAACATCGGTATTACCGTATTAACTCACAAGTTGCCCGGATTCCTGGAGGATTTTCGAGCCTTTGCGTTTTTGGCTCATCAGCGAGCATATGGAGTAGCGTCGATTTCCCAGAATTATCCAACCCGGTCAGCAGGATTTTGTAGTGACATTTGAAGCCTAAAAGTCACGAAATACAGAGACTAGGAAAACCTTAAGTTTAATGACAATGATTTTTTGTTTAATTGACGTTGCAAAAATTCCGACAAATATCCCAAAAATACCGGAAATTTGGAGGCCCTTTGGCTGCGGGCTGCAAAATTTTGTCTATTTTAACTTTAATTGAGCCTTTGTGGTTAGGAAACCTTCTAAAGCTTATAAAATTCATTTTCGCTAGGTGTTTCTTCTAATTGAAATCTTCTTAAACTCATAAGAAATTTATAATTTTTTTTTTCAGCTAAACACGGCCTTTAAACCTACCCAAATACCTCAACAGCGCCATCCACCAATCCCAGATCCATTCAAACATTGCGTGAAAAGGTCCGCAAAAGTAAGTAAAAGCGGATGCAAACAAAAATTAGTAACTCCTCGGCCTCAATTCCACCATTTTAAGCAAAAACCCGGCCAACAAAAAGGCTCCACCTCATTCCGGGACACCAATGTTGTGCCACGTGTCGAAAAGAGTGAGGGCAAAGATGCGGTGAGGGGAGAATGAGTCATAATTTGTTTGCACGGGGCGTTGCCAAGGGCATCTTTTAGAGCCGTTGCACGCGTATTGTTTTGTGGAAGGTATCGGAAAGATCGAACGGTGGTGCTTTATTGGGTTGATTGATTGATTTCATTGGAGCATGTACATGAACCACCAGACTAACGCTTTTATTTCCCAACGCAGTATGAGTTAATCATTATTTTCCGTAAATTTCACATGTCATCCCGACGTCATATCGTCAGCCATACCGCTAACAACAACCGAGCAGTTGCACGTCATCGGCTTCGTCAGACAGGCCACCTAAATTTGTATCTATCGATGTCTTGGGACCAAAATATGGAAAGTTTTTTTGCGCATAAAGTACTCTAGACGGTCCCATGAACCGCGTCTCTACCCTCCTGCCTCTAACTGTAACCGTACTACGGTGGTAGGTACACGTACCGTGGACTTGTCCCTGAAGCTTTGGTACCTCGCCCAGTACTTTGGGAGTTTCGGATCGGCTAGGTCCAGGAGCCAGCCGACATACGAGCGGGCTTTCATATTCTGAACAAGATTTAGCATGAAATGCATTTCACTCTCTCTCTCTCTCTCTCTCTCTCTCTCTCTCTCTCTTTCTCTTTCTCTCCCTGTCTCGCTCTCTCTATCTTTAGCGTTCTCTCTCTCCCGCTCTCGCTCTTTTTGTCAAGCGGTCGATCAAACTTTCTCTTTGGGCTCTCTGGCTCTCTCTCGCTCTCTTTGTCTCGCTCTCTCTCTCAGTCTCTCTCTCTCTATTTATCTCTATCTATCTCTGTCACGTTCTCTCTCTCTATCTATCTCTCTTTATCTCTCCCTCTCTCTCTCTCTCTCTCTCGCTCTCTCTCTCTCTCTCTCTCTCTCTCTCTCTCTCTTACATTGAACAACTTCTGCAGCATAGTGTTATTGTTCAGGACTCCAGTGATGACCGTACAAATCTGGTTCATAACCTGCGTCACGTTGAGATTGTTGCACCACTTCTTGTAGGCGGGGACGATCTGGATAAAGTTTAGGTATATACAGGTTCAAGCAAACTACATATTTCAAAACGCCTAAGCACAATCGGAAGGAACCGTATGCATAGTCCTTACCGACGAGTTATACAGTGGCTCCAGCGTCTCCTTGGCGCCACACGCCAACGCGGTGCCGATTTTGTCGATGTCGTAGCCTTTGGACTAAAAGGGTTTTTATCCAAAATCTCTCCTTAACTTACCTGGCACGTGCCCATCACCGCCGTGGCGTCACCCACAAGCTGCGCGCACAGCGCCGGCTCGTTGGCCATCGCGCACGACATTAGCGTGGGCAGGTTATCGCTGGTGTAGTTGATGAGCACTAAAAATATCAAGCGCTCAAGGAGTCGTTTTAAGGCATACTATTCCCAACTTCGCACATTGTCGGAGGGTTGCAGTTCTTGCGGGATTTGATGAAGGCGACGATCGCGGCGGGAGCGCCGGAAGCGAACTGGAAGAAAAGCTATCTGTTTCGTTCCCTCATTCCCTCTCTCTCTCTCTCTCTCTCTCTCTCTCTCTCTCATTCTCTGCTTACCACTCTCTCTCTCGCTCTCTCTCTATCTCTCTCTCTCGCTCCTGCTAGGTTGCTAGTTTCGTTTCTCTCTGCGTCGCTCTCACTACTGTAGCTCTCACTCCCCGGATCACACACGTTCTCTGTCGCTCTCTCCCGCTGTCTCCCGCTCTCTCCCGCTCTCTCCTGCTCTTTCCTGCTCTCTCTCTCTCTCTCTAGCTCTCTTCCTCTCTTCTTCTCTTTCCTTCTCCCTCTCTTTCTCCCTTTCCCCCACTCTATTTCGCTTCGCACTCTATCGCTCTTTATATCTCGCTCTCTATCTCTCACTCTCTCGCTCTCTCTCTAGCTCTCTCCCGCTCTCTAATGCTCTCTCATTCGCTCTCTCCCTCTCTCGCTCTCTATCTGATCAATTCGAAAACTCACACCCCACATTGTCTTCTTCGACACAAGTGGCTTTCCCAGGGCCTTCAGAATAGCGTCCATGGCAGCACCGCATTTCGTCGGAGGCGTATCCGATGGACAGTTGGCGGCTTGGCAAAGGGCCAGGAGTCCGGAGGCCAACAAAACTGTTGTGAGGAACCTCGCGTTCATACCTTGCAAATTTTAGCATTAAAGGACGGAGAAGTCAAAAGTTGCGTGGTCGGGGATAGAATCCCGTTGTCAAAAACTAATGGCGCCGTAGTGTAGCGTATTAAAAAAGTTAAAAAACTAGGTCCTGATAACCAGAAAGCATACTGTAGGTTTATAGAGTCCGAACATCGGTGGTCGCGCTGATGATCTGGGCTTTATACACCGGCGCTCTGACCCGATCATCCCCGAGCAGTCCAATTAAAACACGATATTTTGTAGTCCCCGGGCTGATGATCAGACTGCCCCTCGAGTGCATGGGAGAGCAGAACAATTTTTTTGCTCCCAAAAACCAACAAACGATCACGATGTGTTGTGGGAACAGAATACGGATTCGTTGAACTTGTGACAAGGTAAATTACCCACGTATTGCAAAGATCCTACCTTATATAATTTGGTCGCGTATCTCTGTGTGTGTCTGCGGAGGTCAGTTTCGAGGCCAGATTTGAGGCCCTTCCCGTGTCCAAAACGCCCCAATTCTCCGTAACTTGGGGGAATCGACCCTCCTCTTTCCGATGGCGTTCTCAGAATTTCGATAAAATACAAGTTTACAAAGTTAAAGCCGGTTTTATTCATTTTTGGGGGTTCAGGAGGGCTAATTTGCATAATGTGACAAAATACAAATTGCCTCATTCTTGCCAGTTGCACTCGCGAGTTTGGTGGGGCGGGGGGGTCCGCAGGACGGAGCTATCGGAGTCAAATTTTTCATGCAAAGGCCGCATTCCAGCGCCCAAGGCCCGCGAAGCGGGTTTTGGGCGCTGGTTTATGAATAATTAGATAGCTGAAAATCCCGAAAGCCATAATACCGACACGCTTAAAATCGACGAATTGAAAACCGAACATAAGGTGTTTCAATGCCGCATCTATTACGTAAAAACGATTCTAAAGTGGTTACTTTACATGTGTCCGCATCGTCAATTACCGTATTCTAGGCTTACGGATGTCGGCAACTTGTCCTGTTCCTAACTTGGGGTCGGGAGTTTCGTTGTCGGGTGTATCGCTATCGAGAATTTGACAGGAATGGTAGCAGGTCCGTCGCGGTCTTATATTTTCCAAAGAATCACAGGAGAATAGATGGCTTTCAGGAAAAACCAGTCGTTACAAGACACTTAGCAGACGCGTTGCGTGTTTTTGGAGACAACCAGCAAATGTTCCAGCATAAAAAAACGATATACGTCCGGAATGCGTCCCCAGGCTCTAAAAATCCCATCAATCGAGATACTGACTGGATAGATAAAAGTTTCGTACTAAAGTTTGTTCGGCACTATTTTTGATGGTCGTTTCGCTGCAAATTGAGTTGCGTATCGCAGATGCCCGTTTGGCCCCGGTTACGCCTTCAAAGTTAGCGTAAACCCCGGCAGCCACATTCAAGATTTTCGTGAAGTAGTCTTACATTTGTGCACTTCCCGAAGGAGATGCGTTCCAAAATTTGTTCGAGACACTCGTGGAGGTTTCGGGGTTAATGCTAACCTCAAACTTGGGTAATTAAACCGAAGCTTTCGTTGGCTGTCCGCTCTTACCATCTGCATTGAGTCCAGGTGAGCGACTTTTCCCCAGCGGCCACTTGCTGAAACAGTGTGATTTTCCAGGTTTCGAAAAATCATAGCGACCATACCCATCACACCAACCACACTTGCGTATCGCAGAAGCCCGTTTGGCCCCGGTTACGCCTTGGAAGGTAGCGTGAACCCCGGCACCGTACAGTTGCGTACAACGTCCATACGCGTTGCGTAACCACATTCAAGATTTTCGTGAAGTCGTCTTACATTCGCATTATTTGTGCACTTCCCGAAGGAAATGCCTTCCAAAATTTGTTCGAGACACTCGTGGAGGTCTCGGGGTTAATGCTAACCTCAAACTTGGGTAATTAAACCGAAGCTGTCGTTGGCTGGCCGCCCTTACCATCTGCCTTGAGCCCAGGTGAGCGACTTTTCCCTTGCGGCCACTTGCCGAAACAGTATGATTTTCCAAGTTTCGAAAAATCATAGCGACCATACCCATCCGGCTTCGTACCAAAGTTTGTTCGGAACTATTTTTGATGCTCGTTTAGCTGCAAATTGAGTTGCGTATTGCAGATGCCCGTTTGGCCCCGGTTACGCCTTGAAAGGTAACGTAAACCGCGGCACCGTACAGTTGCGTACAACGTCCATACGCGCTGCGTAGCCAGATTCAAGATTTTCGTGAAGTCGTCTTACATTCACATTATTTGTGCACTTCCCGAAGGAAATGCGTTCCAAAATTTGTTCGAGACACTCGCGGAGGTCTCGGAGTTAATGCTAACGTACAAAATCACGTACAACGTATAGCAAATGCGTCGCAATGACTAGAGGTTTTCAGCTTTTCCTAGAGCTTGAATTGCTCACCGATGATGCCTTACACAGAGTTTCCCGACTTTCGGCTTTTAACTAAATACTGCGTTTTGATTGTGGCTCCAAAAATCTCACAAATCCCCGTATCCAAAACAAACATTCCAGTCCCTCGATTCCAACTTCCAACGACTTTGTTTTCGCCTCCCCTCCGGGCTGCCATTATGTGTCCCCAACTCTTCAAAAGCCTCTGAAAAAAATTTCAAAGCGTCGGGCGGGGGCACAAAGTGAATCCGGCAGATTCCTCAACACGGACTCCCCGGTTGGAAGTAAGCATAAGAGTAAGAGAAAAAGAAGAAAAAAGGAATGTCGTCTGCCCCGTCATTCATCAGGGCCCCCACGGGACAGCTAGGTTGGGGGGGAGGACTGAATTCTTCTTCTTTTCCTCCCTTTGAGCTTCTTCCATTTTTCACTCAACTTCAGAGACTGCCGTCGTCGTCTTCTTTGACAACTTCTTGTGCGCGGGACGCCTTCAATGGAATCGAGGCCGTGAAACAAAGAGCGGAAAAAGAACGATAACCAACTTGGTCTTGGCGATTGTCAAACTTTTTGGGAAATGTTGCCCAAATTTTGGAAGTTTGGGAGGTGCGATCTTTAGTTTTGATTTCGCCTGGCAGCGGTTCGTTAATAAAATATACATAAATTAATATAACAGCTCATAAACGTCCGCCTATCTCTCTCTTTCTCTCTCCCTCGCACTCTCTCACTCTCGTTCTCGTTCTCTGTGGCTCTGTCTCTTTCTTTATCGCCTTCTCGCGTTCTCTTTTATGTTTCTGTCTTTCTCTCTATCTCTCGCGCTCCCTATCGCTCGCTCCCTCTTTCTCGCTCTCACGTCCCTCTCTCTCTGCTCTTCCTGGCTCGCTAGCTCTCTCGCTTACCGAGAAATTGTCTAGAGATCCGTAGCGATGCAACTTACGTTTTTCATGCGCCAAAAAAGTACCCACTCAACCAACTTGCCCGTCCAAGATCACACCTCCAACCCTCCCCACTCCCCAAATGTTTAGACAAAATTGACGGGTGATCCATCTGTCTGGCCCCTTTAGCGCGTAAGGGACTAGTAGACACAACAGGGGGAATCCCTTTAGCCCCATCGCTCAAACGATACCATGACATGTGATGGGTGTACCCCATCCATCCCTGGCTATCAACCCCTGAACATGGCGAGTGTGTTACACATTTTGGTGTTCCAGTTTTTTTCCTTGGGGCTCGCGAAATCCGAGAGTTTTCGGGAAGTGGCGGGGCTCAAAATAGCGGAGCTGATCGACAGACGGGATTTGGGTTACTGTGGTTTTCGTCGAATTTTTTAGTCTCATTCTTTTAGTTCTTGCGCTCTCTCTCTCCCTTTCCGTCTCTCTCTCACTCTCTCTCTCGAAGTTCCAATATCTGAAATTTTGCTGATTTGTGGCCAGCGTAACCTGAGGAAGTTCAAATCCACCTTTTAAAACTTCTCTCCTGAATTTCCAAGCCCACCTAGGCAGAATTGGAGAAGATACCCCGCCGATGCAGAAAAAACCATCCGCAAGAATGCATCAGCTCACATCAGGAGCGATCATGCATGAATTAGCCACGGCCATCCCCAACTTCCCCCAACACCCGGACGCCTACATCTTCGGAATGTTTAAGAAAAGAAAAAAGAAAAAATGGAAAAAAAGCTTCCTTGCAACTTTCGGGATCCAGTGAACTGAGAAACGGCTATTCGTCCCAAACCGGAAAAATTTTGTAAAGTCGTTGCTCAGAAATCACGTTCTCTTTGTCACTAACTCACTTAATCTCTCTCTCTATCTCTCTCTCTCTCTCTCTCTCTCTCTCTCTCTCTCTCTCTCTCTCTCTCTCTCTGTCTCTGATTAATTTTTTCTGATAGCATAGATCGGCTTGCGCCCATTTTGAGAGTTTCATAAGGTGTTTGCTATAAAAGTAGCGGGACGACATTCCTAAAGGTTTTTTGCTTCCATCCTTTGTAAGTTACCGTTCTTACCTTGAGAACATCCGAAAACCACAAGAACTCACCAAGACCTAGACTATCATTATGCTCGATTTTTCTTTTTTCAAATTGATGACCCCGCTTCGTTTTTTCCAAGCTTCTGTAGCCGGGACACTTCCGGGAGTGGGACACGTGCCCAGCGGACGGCAATAAATTTCAGTAGATCTACCCCCGCACCCGGGTTGGGCATCACCAACCCACCCGAGTTAGGTCGGCTGGTCCACCCGAGAACGGCTCCCCGGGGGATTTAAAAACGATTTCGATATTTTTTCCTTGAGCAGTCGGGTGGGCCATTTCCTAAAATGCGCTCCGGAGCGAGAGAGAGAACGAGAGAGAGAGAGAGGGAGAGAGGAGAGAAAGAGAGAGAGAGAGAAAGAGGAGAAAACCCATCTTTGCCATTTCGGATCCTTAAGGAAGTGTGTCGAGTTGAGTCCCTTGAGAGAGGGTAGGAAGGGCGCTTTTATTTTTGACATTGACACGTTGGGTGCGGGATGCGGTTCGTCGGGTGATGGGCTCCAAAGAACATTTCCAGGCAAATTTCCGGAAAGCCAGCATTTTGAATGGCAACATTTTTGGGTGCATGGCCTATTGGATTGTATCATATTCAAGGTTCGGCCAAACATTAAAAATTGATTGTGGACACCAAAAACCGCAGAAATTAATGAGAGACTGGGCCTTCCCTGAGCTGTTGTCGGTTTAGAAAATTAAATTAAATTGCAGAAAATTTAAATGAAAAGAAGCTTGAACCTACTGTCTTGCAGGTGGTTTAAAGGGATAGTTAATTCCCCAATTTTTTAATTTTCTCTCGCTCCATCTCTCTATCCTTCCCGCTCTCTCTCTCTCCCTCTCTTTCTTTCTTTCACTCTCTCTCTTTCACTCTTCCTGTCTCTCGGTCTCTCCATCTGTCA